>CM065591.1:287268489-287437833 GCA_033119425.1 Bufotes viridis | reverse complement strand
ACAACGCCCACCAGGCATCCATCAAGCCGCGAGATCATGCGTAAAGACATCAACACAAGAGTATGTATCTGGAGATAAGTCACGTGTTGCGGCATTACGCCGCATTCGTGACATACAAGGACAGCTTCTTTTCCTCAAAGAAATGGTCACAAGACTTCATCAATACAAAAGCATGTGGGACAGATAATACTCGCAAGAATGCTGCCTACAGTTATGTAGGACACACAGCAAGAAAGACAAAAACAGAAAAGGAATAGGACAAAAAAGAATTAACAATAATAATACTAATAAGTACTCCGTTACCTAAAATGGGGTACGGTCACCAAAACCGGATACAAAATATGAGATACATGTATATATATTAATGTGAAAACCTGTGTTACACGGTCATCCGATCCTATCTTGATCAAGTGACCTTCATATAACGTGAAAATAACCAAGGTCGTTACGGACGTGGCAATATATAATATGTATAATTTCTTAAATTTATTTAAGTCTTACACAGTAAAAGCATTTTTGAAACAAAAAAAGTCATGTTTTAGTGTCTCCATATTCTGAGAGCCATATTTTTTATTTTTATTTTTGGCGATTCTGATTATCTTAGGTAGGGTCTCATTTTGTGTGTGATGAGATGACTGTTTGATTGATACTATATTGGGGTACATATAACTTTTTGATCGCTTGGTATTACACTTTTTGTGATGTAAGGTGACAAAAAATGCCTTTTTTTTTTACACCTTTTTTTTTTTAACGGTGTTCACCTGAGGGGTTAGGTCTAGTTATATTTCTATAGAGCAGGACGTTACGGATGTGGCAATACCTAATATGTATACTTTTTTATTTGTTTAAGTTTTACACAATAATATCATTTTTCAAACAAAAAATATAATGTTTTAGTGTCTCCATATTCTGAGAGCCATAGATTTTTTAAAAAAATTTTGGGCAATTGTCTTAGGTAGGGTATCATTTTAGTGGGATGAGATGACGGTTTTATTGGCACTATTTTGGGGTGTATATGACATTTTGATTGCTTGCTATTACACTTTTTGTGATGTAAGTTGACAAAAAAATTGCTTTTTTAACACTTTTTTTTTTACAGTGTTCATCTGAGGGGTTAGGTCATGTGATATTTTTATAGAATAGGTCATTACGGACGTGGCAATACCTAATATGTATACTTTTATTATTTATTTAAGTTTTACACAATAATATCATTTTTGAAACCCCAAAAAATAATGTTTTAGTGTCTCCATAGTCTGAGAGCCATATTTTTTAAATTTTTTGGGGGCAATTGTATTGCACTTTTAGTAATTTTTTTTTTATCACAGATTTTATTTTTTATTGTTTACGGTATTAACCTGAGGGGATAGGTCATGTGATATTTTTAAAGAGCCTGTCGTTACGGACAAAGTAATACCAAATATGTCTGTCTTTCTATTTTTTTCTATTTTTTTTACAATTTTATATTTGTTGTTTTGGGAAAGGGGCGTTATTTTTTACTTAAAACTTTATTTATTTTATTATTATGGAACACACAGTTTTTTACTTTTTATTTTTGTCCCACTCTGGTTCTTCAGCTTTGTGTATTGTAATGCATTGCATGTCAGCTTGTATGCTGACAGCCTGCCTGTGAGACCCAGCCTAAGGGTTGAATCTCACAGGCTTCCTTAGAAGGCAAACCCTGATGTCTATAGAAGGCATCGGGCTGCCTTCTCTGCCATCGGGTCCCAGTCACTGCAGCGTGGGGACCCGATGGGGAAGCTGAGGGCACGTGTACCCTCCACAAACCCCATGCATGCTGAGGTCAGCTTTGACTGCGGCATAAAAGAGGTTAATATGCCGGCATAAGTGTTTTCATTGATGCTGGTGTATGCAGCAGGGATCCGCCTGTCAGTGACTGCCGGACCCCTGCCACTGATCGGGCAGGCACTGCACCTGCACACGCTCGATCAGCCCATGGAACATGTACGGCGCTGGTCCTTGAATTCATGTCGACCAGCGCCGTACATGTACGGCACAGGTCCGTAAGGGGTTAAAGAGAATCTGTCACCAACTTTTCTCATTCAAAACTGTTTATATTGCCTTCTTGCATACACACACACTCATAACGGTAACTTTGTTGTTTTAGTCCGATTTTCTAAAGCTGCAAAAACAAGGTTTTAATGGTATGCAAATGAGAACTCACAAGTGCCCAGGGGCAGGGTTCTGGCTGTAAGTGCCCAGGCCCCTCAGCGTTTTGCACTACTAACTCCTCCCCAGCTTCATCTGGCCAGCCCTGTAATAACATTACATCATCCTCTGCAGCTTCCGAGATCCCGTGCATCCACAGTTCACCACCGGGCCCAGGTATGTGCATTGCCATAACCACTGAGGGCATTGGCTTTGTGCGCATGCACATGACTGAAAATGAAGCCAATGCCCTTAGTGATTTTCCAAGTGCGCATGCCCGGTCTTATTAGCCAGATTAACCCAAAAAAAACTAGAGATTGGGGGAAAAGATTTTGCAGTAAACAATCATTTCATAGCATAAGTGTCTTTTATAAAAAAAATACTAATACTGTTTCAAGGACAAACCTTTTGTCCTATGATAGAATGAAGCTGCCTAATTTACAGTAAATGTCTTCAAATAAAACCTTATATTGATTTTGATTTTCCCTTGGCAAGTGATTAACAAAGATATATACCGAAATTTATGAGAGGCCAAACCTAAATTGTGTTTTACATTTTCCAGACTCTCAGGTTTATAAGTAGACAAATGATAGATTGAGAACACGGAATCACAATTTAATTTTTTAGTAGATCTTAAAGAGCTATTAATCATTCTTGTTTGATAAGTGGGTTGATAAACGGTGGGCTATCACAAAACAGTGATTTATGATTTTCTAATGATTAAGTAAAATAGCATTATTTGGTGTTTATTGAATTGCTATATATTACTTTCTAATATCCATATTTAGGAATTTAAATACCATATTTCCCACACTATAAGATTAACTTTTTTTCTCCAAAAGTGGGGGAAACATGGCAGTGTCTCTGCTCTCTAATAATTCAAATACTAATGAGCACTTCCATTATGGAAATGCTCATTAGTACAGTAGGACAGGGGAATGGTGAATATAGGTGGTGCTAGCTTTGCTCGCACTTCCCTGGTCTCTATCCTGTGTCCTGACAGTTTACAGTGTCAAGACATAGTATGAGTAAGCACACACTATGATCTGACACTGTGCGATGCTGAATCTCTCAAGTAGTGGTCCCATCTGAGGCAGGAGATGTAAGTTATTTTCCTTATTTTTTATCTGATCTGAGGCCTGACAAAGATTGGAGGTCTGGTTTAGTGTTGAGCGCGAATATTTGATTTGCAAATTTTTATCGCGAATATCGGCACTTGGAGAATTCGAGAAAATTTGAATATAGTGATATATTCAAAAAAATGTATATTCCTGTTATTTTTTGTTTTGTTTTTTCATCTGAACCCATTACCTAGTATACCTACCTGCTTCTTGCTTGTGGGCCAATGTGAGAAGGCTGCAATATTGTAGTCTGTAGTGAATTAGAATATTCTTCATTATTTAAATTATTTTCTCTTATACGAAAAATCGGCAATGTAATATTCGAGTATGCGAATATTCTAAAACACTAATATATAGCACTATATTCAATAGTGCTATATATTCGTTTTTTAGAATATTCATAATTTTTTTCCATCCGAAGTCATAATTTCTTCCTACTTAAGTTGCTTTTGGGCCAATGATTGATCACATTAATTTGGAAAAAATGACTAATATTCTAAAAAACTAATCTATAGCACTATATTCTATATTCGCCAGCAATGCAATATTGTGGCACATTATACCTTCCCAACAGACCCAAATACTACAGTCCATCACAAAATACTGCTGCCAGCAGCACAAAATACATTCCCAAAAGCTTCCACTGGATGGCTGTGAAAAAGGTTCAGGCGGCCCCTGGGCTTTCTGACCTTTTACAATGGACCAGGCACCCTCCCCTCTTCAGAGCAGGGGGTGCCTGGTTGTCTCCTATTGACTTCCATTATACTCGGGTGCTTGACCAAGCACAGGAATATAGCAATGTGTTTGGGCCGAACATCCGAATACTTTGGTGCTCGTTCATCATTAGTGGCTCGATCAACACTACACAGAACACATTTAAAGCTGGTTTATAATTTCATTCATGAATAGTGTTGAGCGAACAGTTCGAGAATAGTTCGGGTATGTACCGAATTTTGGGGTGTTCGGGACACGGACCCGAACATTTTCAAAAAAGTTCGGGTTCGTTGTTCGGAGGCGATTTCTTCCCGCTTTCTGAAGGGCTGCACAGCAGCCAATCAGATAGTGTTTTACTTCTTGCCCTAAGAGCCCATCACAGTGATTGGCCAAGTGCAGCATGTGACCCAGCCTCTATTTAAGCTGGAGTCACGTTGCGCCGCACGTCACACTGCTCTGATTAGTGTAGGGAGAGGACGCAGCTGCTGTGAGGGCAATATTAGGCATGGAAAAGTCAGCAAAAGCACCTAATGAAGTGATCGATCTACAGCTGTGAATGATTCAAATTCTGCTAGTTACAAGCTCACTGGTTTTTAGGCTGCACAGAGCGTTTTTCTGTCACTTTTTTCTCGGGTGATCGGCGGCCATTTTGTGACTTGTGGTGCACCAGAACAAGCTGCCACCAAGTCCATCAATCCATCAATACTAGGTTTTTTTGCTATATCCTACATCAGGGGCTTGGCTGTGTTAATTGTCACCCATAGAAACTCAGGATAGCAATTTCTATATTTTATTAAGGGGTTAAATACAATTGCCCAAATACCAATCCCCTAAATCTGGTGTTCCAGCTTTGGCTAGCCAAGTATAATACTGTCTGCTGTCTGGCAAAGGATAGATTATTTTCTGTGGCGAAATTCAATTGCCAAAATAGCAATCCCCTAAATCTGGTGTCCCAGCAGTGGCTGGCAAACTATAATAGTGTCCGCCAAAACATATATTTTGTTCTGGGGTAAAATTCAATTGCCAAAATAGCAATACCATAAATCTGATGTCCCAGCACTGGCTGGCAAACTATAATAGTGTCCGGCAAAACATATATTTTGTTCTGTGGTGAAATTAAATTGCCAAAATAACCATACCATAAATCTGGTGTCCCAGCACTGGCTGGCAAACTATAATAGTGTCCGCCAAAACATATATTTTGTTCTGGGGTGAAAATTAACTTGCCAAAATAGCAATCCCCTAAATCTGGTGTCCCAGCACTGGCTGGCAAACTATAATAGTGTCCGCCAAAACATATATTTTGTTCTGGGGTGAAATTCAATTGCCAAAATAGCAATACCATAAATCTGGTGTCCTAGCACTGGCTGGCAAACAATAATAGTGTCCGCCAAAACATACATTTTGTTCTGGGGTGAAATTCACTTGCCAAAATAGCAATCCCCTAAATTTGGTGTCCCAGCACTGGCTTGCAAACTATAATAGTGTCTGCCAAAACATACATTTTGTTCTGGGGTGAAATTATATTGCGAAAATAGCAATACCATAAATCTGGTGTCCCAGCACTGGCTGGCAAACTATAATAGTGTCCCCCAAAATATATATTTTGTTCTGGGGTGAAATTCAATTGCCAATAGCAATCCCCTAAATCTGGTGTCCCAGCTGTGGCTGGTAAACTATAATAGTGTCCGCCAAAACATATATTTTGTTCTGGGGTGAAATTGACTTGCCAAAATAGCAATCCCCTAAATCTGGTGTCCCAGCACTGGCTGGCAAACTTTAATAGTGTCCGCCAAAACATATATTTTGTTCTGGGGTGAAATTCAATTGCCAAAATAGCAATACCATAAATCTGGTGTCACAGATGTGGCTGGCAAAGTATAATATTGTCCGCAAAAACATTTATTTTGTTCTGGGGTAAAATTCAATTGCCAAAATAGCAATACCCTGAATCTGGTGTCCCAGCTGTTGCAGGCCAAGTGTTAATCTGTCCGCAAAAGGGTATATTTTGTTCTGCGGTTAAATTCAATTGCCAATATAGCAATACCCTGAATCTGGTGTTCCAGCTGTTGCAGGCCAAGTGTTAATCTGTCCGTAAAAGGATATATTACACTCAAGGTGTATATACAAGTGCTGAGAGGGTCATCCTTATTAACTTCACAAGCTACCGTGCATCTCCCATTGTATTTCTGTCCGTTAAAGGGTATATTACACAAAGTGTTAAAATACAATTGCTGAAGGCATAATCCTACATATTTTTTCTCACGCTACTGTGCATCTCCAAGTGTAAATCTGTCCATAAAAGGATTCCTTTCAGCCAGGGCCTAAAAATTAGCCCTAAAGGAGATATTCCCCTAAATTAGTGGTTACTGCTGTGCCTGGATTAGTGTAATACGCTACATAAATAAATAGGCAGATAGTATTAGGTGCCTGTAAAAAAAGGCCTGAATTTGAAATCAATACATTGGGCCAAATATTTTTTTTCTTATTGTGGTGCTTGGTGAACGGTAACAATGAAAACATCAAGTAAGGGAAGCTGACGCGGTCATGGTGGTGTTAGTGTACCCTCTGGTGCTGGGAGAGGACGTGGCCATTCTGCCACAGCCACACGTCCTAGTGAACCAACTACCTCAGGTTCCAGTACCCGCCAGAATTTACAGCGATATTTGGTGAGGCCCAATGCGGTTCTAAGGATAGTAAGGCCTGAGCAAGTACTGGCGCTAGTCAATTGGGTGGCCGACAGTGGATTCAGCACGTTCACAACCTTATCTCCCACCCAGTCTTCTGCAGAAAGTGCACAGGTGGCGCATGAAAACCAAGCCCATCAGTCTGTCACATCACCCCCATGCATATCAGGGAAACTGTCAGAGCCTCAAATTATGCAGCAATCCACCTAGCCCTTCCCCAGTGGTGGAAGACATAGAATGCACTGATGCACAACCACTGATGTTTCCTGATGATGAGGACATGGGAATACCACCTGATCGGAGTTCGCACGTCTCTAATGATGACGAAACACAGGTGCCAACTACTGCGTCTTTCTGCAGTGTGCAGACCGAACAGGAGTTCAGGGAGGAAGACTGTGTGGAAGACGATGCAGGGGACGATGAGGTCCTAGACCCCACATGGAATCAAGGTCGTGCAACTGACTTTCATAGTTCAGAGGAATAGGCAGTGGTGAGACCGAGCCAACAGTGTAGCAAAAAAGGGAGCAGGGGGCAAAAGCAGAACAGAAGCCGCCACCAGGGACCGAGCACCCCAAAGGCAGCTTCAAGGAGTTCCCTGGCATGGCACTAAATTCTTTAAACAATGTGCTGACGACAAGACCCGAGTGGTTTGGACGCTGTGCCATCAGAGCCTGAAGCGAGGCATTAACGTTCTGAACCTTAGCACAACCTGCATGACCAGGCATCTACATGCAAAGCATGAACTGCAGTGGAGTAAACACCTTAAAAGCTAGGAACTCACTGAGGCTCCCCCTGCTCCCTCTTCTGCTGCTGCCTCTGCCTCTTCCTCCGCTTTGGGAGGAACGCTGGCACCTGCCGCCCACCAAACAGAGGATGTGCCACCGACACACCACCTGCGTCACCAAGCATCTCCACCATGTCACACGGCAGCGTTCAGCTCTCCATCTCACAAACCTTTGAGAGAGAGCGTAAATTCCCACCTAGCCACCCTCGAGCCTTGTGCCTGAATGCCAGCATTTCTAAACTACTGGCCTTTGAAATGCTGTTATTCAGTCTGGTGGACACAGACAGCTTCAAACAGCTGATGGCCATGGCTGTCCCACAGTATGTTGTTCCCAGCCGCCACTACTTCTCCAAGACAGCCGTGCCTTCCCTGCACAACTAAGTATCCGATAAAATCAAGTGTGCACTGCGCAACGCCATCTGTGGCAAGGTCCACCTAACCACAAATACGTGGACCAGTAAGCACGGCCAGGGACGCTATATCTCCCTAACTGCACACTGGGTAAATGTAGTGGTGGCTGGGCCCCAGACGGAGAGTTCCTTGGCGCACGTATTTCAGCCGCCAAAGATCGCAGGGCATCATTCTTTGCCTCCTGTAGCCTCCTCCTCCTACTCGGCTTCCTCCTCCTCTGTTTCCACCAGCTCATCCAGTCAGCCACACACCTTCACCACCAACTTCAGCACAGCCCAGGGTAATTGTCAGCAGGCCATTATGAAACTCATATGTTTGGGGGACAGGCCCCACACCGTGCAGGAGTTGTGGCGGGGTATTGAACAACAGACTGACGAGTGGTTTCTGCCGGTGGGCCTCAAGCCCGGCCTGGTGGTGTGCGATAATGGGCGAAATCTCGTTGCAGCTTTCGGACTAGCCGGTTTGACGCACATCCCTTGCCTGGCTCATGTGCTGAATTTGGTGGTGCAGAAGTTCATTCACAACTACCCCGACATGTCAGAGCTGCTGCATAAAGTGCGGGCCATCTGTGTGCGCTTCCGGCGTTCACATCCTGCTGCTGCTCTCCTGTCTGCGCTACAGTGTAACTTCGGCCTTCCCGCTCACCGCCTCATATGCGACATGCCCACCAGGTGGAACTCCACCTTGCACATGCTGTAGAGGCTGTGCGAGCAGCAGCAGGCCATAGTGGAGTTTCAGCTGCAGCAGGCACGCGTCAGTCGCACTGCGGAACAGCACCACTTCACCACCAATAATTGGGCCTCCATGCGAGACCTGTGTGCCCTGTTGCGCTGTTTCGAGTACTCCACCAACATGGCCAGTGGCGATGACACCGTTATCAGCGTTACAATACCACTTCTATGTCTCCTTGAGAAAACGCTTAGGGCGTTGATGGAAGAGGAGGAGGCCCAGGAGGAGGAGGCATCAGGCCCTCACCTCCAATCCTTTATACCGTCTGCTCACCTGTAGGCCATCATTGCAATGTTTTATGGGGTTCGCTAGGCTTCTGGCCCTCACCTCCAATGCTTTATACCGTCTGCTCACCTGTAGGCCATCACTGCAATGATTTATAGGGTTCGCTAGACTTCAGGCCCTCACCTCCTATGCTTTATTCCGTCTGCTCACCTGTATCGTATTACTGCAATGTTTTATGGGGTTCACTAGGTTTCAGGCCCTTACCTCCAATGCTTTATACCGTCTGCTCACCTGTAGCCCATCACTGCAATGTTTTATGGGGTTCTCTAGGCTTCAGGCCCTCACCTCCAATGCTTTATTCCGTCTGCTCACGTGTAGGCAATCACTGCAAGGATTTATGGGGTTCGCCCTCACCTCCAATGCTTTATAAGGTCTGCTTACCTGTAGCATATCACTGCAATATCCTATGGGGTTCACTAGGCTTAAAGCCCTCACCTCCAATGCTTTATACCGTCTACTCACCTGTAGCCCATCACTGCAATGTTTTATGGTGGTCTCTCAGCTTCAGGCCCTCACCTCCAATGCTTTATACCGTCTGCTCACCTGTCGTCCATCCTTGCAATGTTTCCAATGCTCTTTACCGTCTGCCCATCTGTACCCATCACTCTAATGTTTTATGAGGTTCTCTAGGCTTCAGGCCCTCACCTCCAATGCTTTATACCGTCTGCTCACCTGTAGGCCATCACTGCAATGTGTTATTGGGTTAGCTAGGCTTCATGCCCTCACCTCTAATGTTTTATACGGTTTGCTCACCTGTAGGCCATCACTGCAATGTTTTATAGTGTTCGCTCACCTTCAGGCCCTCACTACAATTTTTTATTGGGTCCGCTCACATTCAGGCCCTCAACCATAATGTTTTAGAATGTTTTTGCTCCAAATGATTTTGAGTGTCACCAGTAGGCCATCAATAATACATTTTTAAAGGGTGTGTATGATGCCCTCCTTTATGTGTAATAAAGGGTGCATTGGAGTGCCGGTTCCTTGTCATTTTTGGCAGCCATTTCACTTAGTGCATAGGCTTTATGAGTGCAGTATTGTACCTGAACAATTGTAGCACCATGTGAATGAGGCCCTCCCTTATGTGATATACAGGCTGTATCGGAGTGCTTCTTCCTTGTAATTTTTGGCAGCATTTGCACTGGATATACAATTGAATATCCAAGAAAGAATGTTTCCTAACAATTTTACCTGTAAAAATGTCTTTTTTTTTTTTTGAGGGGCGGGATCTTGGGCGTGATTTTGTCGCTATGTAAAAGGGGCAGACAACTGGGACAATATGTTTCCCAACTGCGACAATAGAGTCCACCCAGACATGGTCCCCATGCTGTTTCAGATCCATTTCGGTGGTGTTTCTGTCACTTTATGACCTTTTCCAATGGACCAGGCACCCTCCCCTCATCCGAGCAGGGGGTGCCTGGTTGTCTTCCATTATACTCGGGTGCTCGGCCGAGCGCACGAATATCGCTATGTGTTCGGACCGAGTACCCGAACACTTTGGTGCTCACTCATCCCTATTAATTACCGTTCCTACCTTCCTGATCGCTGTATTGCATTGGGGAGTGTTGTATACAGGTGAATACAGTAGAGTTGAGTGAACCCGAACTGTATAGTTTGGGTTCGTACCGAATTTTGGGGAGTTCGGGACACGGACCCAAACCTGAACATTTTCAAAAATGTTCGGGTTTGTGTCCATTGTTTTTGTGATTTCTTCCCGCTTTCTGAAGGGCTGCAAAACTGTTGTGCATCCGTCGTTTAAATAAATATTTACAAGATATAGCAGCTAAATACTGCATTTAACAATTTGGGTGACCGAATCCGTGTTCTGGTGTCCATACATAGTATAAATATCTACTGTTAATGTACAGCAGTTAAAAACTGCATTTTGGGGTTTTATTGAAAATAGCCGTGTTTTAGGCCGAAAAAACTGTTGTGCATCCGGCGTATAAATAATTAATTTCAATATACAGCAGTTAAATACTAATTTTCTGCATTTTATTACAAAAATACATAACTCACAGAAAAAAGATGCACCACATGGATAAGCAACTGACAACACTAGCTAATCCCTCACTCTGGTGTTAAAAGCTGAGAGATTCGCCAATATTTCCAATCAGGAACATATCGGAGCCCCTTTAGGCACCACTACACGGTATCTCAGCATGACATGGGGTCCTACCACTAGACTACCTATGGTGTGTGAACAAGGTCTGAACAGGTATTATGTAGCCTACAGCCCCATCCCACTCACCTGCACTGCAGGACCAACAATGCAATGGGGAACACATGAGGCCGCAAGCTACACCTACAACAGACCACGTGACACCGGCTTCCAGGTGCAACAGAATGTTTACAAGCCATATGCAATGGCACATTCAATACATATAAAACAAGAATCACAAAAATAAACGTGGCCTAAATGGGTGGGACTGCTCCAGACCCCAAACACTGTGGCGTGTTTCTAACTGGGGGGGCAGTTCCTCCGCATGTGGTTCGCAGCGAACGGCTATCCCCAGCAAAAATTGCATACAATGGAGGATGCCGGCGCGAACCACAAGCACCACACAAACATCCTACACAAAATAAAACATGTGCGGATGAAAATATATAAACACATAACTCACAGAAAAAAGATGCACCACATGGATAAGCAACTGACAACACTGGCTAATCCCTCACTCTGGTGTTAAAAGCTGAGAGATTCGCCAATATTTCCAATCAGGAACATATCGGAGCCCCTTTAGGCACCACTGTTGTTCCACAAACGACTTGTGCATACAGAGTACCCCAAATTTTTTTTACATTTCCGCATAGAAATTGAGAATCAGTATATTTTGGGCACAAAAAACATTATTCTCGGTCCACAGAGCATTTCTATGGCACGGGCACTACTTTATCGAACGTAATTGTCGACTAGGGGCAGGTAAATTGACACCAGAGAGAGACCAATCTTTCAGCTTGGAGGGTGAACGCAAATAATGAGGAGAACATAAAAAAGGGACATGGGCATGGTCGGGGTGATATTGGTGGAGCTCCTGTTGCTGGGAGAGAACGTGGCCGTTCAGCGCCAACTACCGCTCCAAGTCAAACACCTTCCTCTGGTGAGATTAGGCGACAGAATCTGCAGCGTTATTTGAAAGGCCCAAATGCCGCTCTACGGATGGTGAAGCCAGAACATGTACAGGTGATAGTAGATTGGTTGGCTGACAGTGCCTCAAGTTCCTTCACAGTATCTAACATCCAATCCTCTGCAGAAAGTTTAGAGTTGGCACCTGCAGCCCATGCCCATCAGTCTTCCACCTCACCCCCTTGCAAATCAGCCAAGCAGTCAGAGCCCCAAATCATGCAGGAAAGTCCCATGCTTTTTGATGACTCTGTTGGCAGCGTTTCTCCGGCCCATCCACCTAGTCCAGCCCCAGTAGAGGAAGACTTTGAATGCACTGATGCTCAACCATTTTTGTTGCAGGATGAGGACATGGGAACACTGCCACAAAACGTCTCTGATGATGACGAAACACAGGTGCCAACTGCTGTGGCTTTCTGCAATGTGCAGACAGACGAGGAGGGCAGGGGTCATGAATGGGTGGAAGATGATGTGGAGGATGATGAAGTCCTAGACCCAGACTGGACTGAAGGTCGTGCTAGTAAGGCGTGCAGTTCTGAGGAAAAGGCGGTGGTCGCAAAGAGGCAACAGCACAGCAAAAGAGGGAGCAGGGTGCAAAAGCGCAGCGGCCGTTCCAGAGACAGTACGCCTGCTACTGTCCACCACACCCAGGCACCGAGCACACCAAGGCCTGCTCCAAGGAGTTAATTGGCATGGCAGTTCTTCACACAATGTCCTGACGACAAGACTCAAGTGGTTTGCACGCTGTGCCATCAGAGCCTAAAGCGAGGCATTAGCGTTCTGAACCTTAGCACAACCTGTATGAACAGGCATCTACATGCAAAGCATGAACTGTAGTGGAGTAAACACCTTAAAAACATGGAACTCTCTCATGCTCCTCCTGCTTCCTTTTCTGCTGCTGGCTCGGCCTCTCCCCCCACCTCTGGCGTCACCGTGGGACCTGGTGACCAGAAAACAGAGGATGTTCCACCAACACCACCACATACGACACCATCACCAAGCATCTCCACTCTGTCAGTGCTGTCACATGGCAGCATTCAGCTGTCCATCTCCCAAACATTGGAGAGAAGGAGGAAATACCCACCTACCCACCCTCGAGCCCTGGCCCTGAATGCCAGCATTTCGAAATTACTGGCCTTTGAAATGCTGTCATTCCGTCTGGTGGAGACAGACTGTTTCAAACAGCTGATGGTGATGGCTGTCCCCCAGTACGTTGTTTCCAGCCGCCACTACTTTTCCAGGCAAGCCATCCCTTCCCTGCACAACCAAGTGGAGGATATAATGAAGTGTGCGCTGCGCAACGCCATCTGTGGCAAGGTCCACATAACCACATATACACGGCCAGGGTCGCTATATCTCCCTAACTGCACACTGGGTAAACGTAGTGTGGCCCGAGGGGGCCCGAGGCGGATAGCAGTTCGGCGCATGTCCTTCCACCACCGAGGATCACAGGGCATTATTCGTTAGCTCCTCCTACTCCTCTTTACCACCCCCACATCCGGTCATCGAAAGACCCTCACCCCCAACTTCAGCACAGCCCGGGGAAAACATCAGCAGGCGATTTTAAAACTCATGTGTTTGGGTGACAAATCCCACACCACACAGTAGCTTTGGAGAGGCATAGAACAGCAGACTGATGAGTGGTTGCTGCCGGTGAGACTCAAGCCCGGCCTGGTGGTGTGCGATAATGGGCAAAATCTCATTGCAGCTTTGGGACTAGCTGGTTTGATGCCCATCCCTTGCATGGTGCATGTGCTGAATCTGGTGGTGCAGAAGTTTCTAAAAAAGTACCCAGACCTGTCAAAGCTGCTGCTGAAAGTGTGGTCCGTATGTGCGTGCTTTCGGCATTCTCAACCTGCTGTTGGTCGCCTGTCAGCGTAACTTCGGCCTTCCTGCTCACCGCCTCATATGCGACAATTCCCACCAGGTGGAACTCCACCTTACATATGCTGGAGAGACTGTGCGAGCAGCAGCGGGTGATAGTGGAGTTTCAGATGCAGTATGCACGGGTCAGTCGCTCTGCGGTTCAGCACCACTTTACCACCAGTGACTGGGCCTGCATGTGAGACCTTGTTGCGGTATTTGGAGTACTCAACCAACATGGCCAGTGCTGATGACGCCATTGTTAGCATTACAATACACCTTCTGTGTCTCCTTGAAAAAAATATTATGGCGATGATGGAAGAGGATGCGGCACAGGAGGAGGAGAAAGACGGGGGATTTCACAGGGTTTCAGGCAGGCCATACAGAAGTGGCTCAGAGGGAGGGTTCCTGCACCAGCAGAAGCCAGGTACACTTGTGGACAGCCAGGGCACACTTTTGGAGGAAGAAGAGGGGGAGGATGAGGTAGAGGAGGAGGAACCGTTTTCACTGCAGGGTGGCACCCTACACAGCTCAGGGCCATCACTGGAGCGTGGCTGGGGGGATACGGAGGACACAGACGATACACCACCTACAGAGGACAGCTTATCATTACCTCTGAGCAGCCTGGAACAAATGAGCGACTACATGCTGCAACGACAGCAGAGTTGCCCACATTTTAACTTGTGCTGACTACTGGGTTGCCACCCTGCTGGATTCCGGTACAAGGACAACATGCCCACCTTAATTCCGGCACTGGAGCGTGATAGAAAGATGCGCGACTACAAGCGCACGCTGGTAGACGCGCTCCTAAGGACATTCCCAATTGAGACGGTGGGACAAATGGAAGCACAAGGCGAAGGCAGAGGTGGAGGAGGAGGATGAAGAGGTCGCCAATGCAGCTGTGTCACGGCCAGCTCCTCAGACAGCAGGGTTAGCATGGCCAAGCTGTGGAAAAGTTTTGTCACCGCGCCACAGCTAACTGCACCACCAGCTGATAGGGAACGTGTTAGCAGGAGGCAGCATTTCAACAACATGGTGGAACAGTACGTGGGCACACGCCTCCACGTACTGACTGATGGTTCTGCCCCATTCAACTTCTGGGTCTCCAAATTGTCCACATGATCAGTGCTTGCCCTTTATGCCTTGGAGGTGCTAACTTGCCCTGCGGCCAGTGTATTGTTAGAATGTGTATTTAGCACAGCAGGGGGCGTCATTACAGACAAACGCAGCCGCCGGTCCACAGCCAACGTGGAAAAGCTCATGTTTATTAAAATGAAACAGGCATGGATCCCACGGGACTTGTCCGTACCTTGTGCAGAATAGACATTTATAACTGCCTCGCCCTCAACTATACATTCTTGTACTCCAGGGCACTTCTTTATTGAATCCTCTTTTTTTAATTGTACCATTATTTTGGGGGCAACCCCAAGTTGAATGAACCTCTCTTCTGTCTGGGTGTCAGGGGCCTAAAATTCTGTTAATCGCCTGCTGCTTTGGCAGATGACATTTAGCTTGATTTTCTGCTATGGGGCCTCTTTCCTTTGTCTGGTTACTGGGGCCTAAATAACTTAAAGTGGCCTTTTCCACTGCTGGGTGACATAAAGCGTGATTTTCTGCTATGGGACCTCTCTCCTCTGTCTAGGTGCCAGTGGCCTACATTTCAGATAATCACCTTTTGCTTTGGTGGGTGACATTATCCTCTTTATACTGTCAAATGACCTCTACATTGTCTGGTTGTCAGGGGCCTATATTTTGTGTCATCGCCTGCTGTATTGGTGGGAGACATTAACCTCTTTTTACTGTCAAATGACTGCCCCATTGTCTAGTTTTCAGGGGCCTATATTTTATCTCATCGCTTGCTGCATTGGTGGGAGATATTAAACTCTTTCTACTGTCAAATGACCGCCCCACTGTCTGTTTGTCAGGGGTCTATATTTTGTTTCATCGCTTGCATTGGTGGGAGACATTAAACTCTTTAGACTGTCAAATGACCTCTACATTGTCTGGTTGTCTGGGGCTATATTTTGTTTCATCGTCTGCTGTATTGGTGGGAGACATAACCTCTTTTTACTGTCAAATGACTGCCCCATTGTCTGTTTGGCAGGGCCTATATTTCGTTTCATTGCTTGCTGCATTGGTGGGAGACATTAAACTCTTTTTACTGTCAAATGACCGCCCCATTGTCTGGGTGTCAGGGGCCTATATTTCTTTTCATTGCTTGCTGCATTGGTGGGAGACATAAAAAATTTTTTGCTGTCAAATGACCACCCCATTGTCTGGTTGTCAGGGGTCTGTATTTTGTTTCATCGCTTGCTGAATTGGTGGGAGACATTAAACTCTTTAGACTGTCAAATGACCTCTACATTGTCTGGTTGTCAGGGGCCTATATTTTGTGTCATCGCCTGCTGTATTGGTGGGAGACATTAACCTCTTTTTACTGTCAAATGACTGCCCCATTGTCTAGTTTTCAGGGGCCTATATTTTGTCTCATCGCTTGCTGCATTGATGGGAGATATTAAACTCTTTTTACTGTCAAATGACCGCCCCACTGTCTGTTTGTCAGGGGTCTATATTTTGTTTCATCGCTTGCATTGGTGGGAGACATTAAACTCTTTAGACTGTCAAATGACCTCTACATTGTCTGGTTGTCTGGGGCTATATTTTGTTTCATCATCTGCTGTATTGGTGGGAGACATAACCTCTTTTTACTGTCAAATGACTGCCCCATTGTCTGTTTGGCAGGGCCTATATTTCGTTTCATTGCTTGCTGCATTGGTGGGAGACATTAAACTCTTTTTACTGTCAAATGACCGCCCCATTGTCTGGGTGTCAGGGTCCTATATTTCTTTTCATTGCTTGCTGCATTGGTGGGAGACATTAAATTTTTTTTGCTGTCAAATGACTACCCCATTGTCTGGTTGTCAGGGGCCTGTATTTTGTTTCATCGCTTGCTGCATTGGTGGGAGACATTAAACTCTTTAGACTGTCAAATGACCTCTACATTGTCTGGTTGTCAGGGGCCTATATTTTGTTTCATCGCCTGCTTTATTGGTGGGAGACATTAAACTCTGTAGACTGTCAAATGACCTCTACATTGTCTGGTTGTCAGGGGCCTATATTTTGTTTCATTGCCTGCTGTATTGGCGGGAGACAATAACCTCTTTTTATTGTCAAATGACCGCCCCATTGTCTGGTTTTCAGGGGCCTATATTTCTTTTAATCGCTTGCTGCATTGGTGGGAGACATTAACCTCTTTTTACTGTCAAATTACATTATCATTATAAATGATAATAGCCTGTTCCATTGCAGGTGCCATGGTCCTGAATTAGTGAATGAGTCCTGTGGCATTGCTGGGTGAAATCAATACTGTCTTGGCGTGATTTTAACTCTCTTCTTTGTGGGTCCCATGGGCCTGAATGTTTGAATGAGGCCTGTGGCCCTGCAGGCAGACATAATTCCTTCTTGGCTGTGATGACAACTTCAACTCCAATGTATGGTTGCCATTGGCCTGAGTCTGTGAGTGAGGCCCGTGACACTGCAGGCAGACATGAATCCTTTTTGGCTGTGATGAGAACTTCAACTCCCATACCATTCTCAGCTGACGCCACCCCAACCTCCTATTCCACCTCCTCCTCCAATTTTACAATTGATATTGGTTAATTTTATTTTATTTTAAGTCATTTCCGTATCCACATTTGTTTGCAGGGGATTTACCTACCTTTTGATGCCTTTTGCAGCCCTCTAGCCCTTTCCAGGGCTATTTTACAGCCTTTTTAGTGCCCAAATGTTCGGCTCTCCATTGACTTCAATGGAGTTCGGGTTCGGGGGCAAGTTCGGGTCAAGTTCGGATCCCGAACCCGAACATTTTCGTGAAGTTCGGCCGAACTTCTTGAACCCGAACATCCAGGTGTTCGGTCAACTCTAGTATACAGGAAGTGACCATAAACATGGATTCCCTATATAAAAATTACCATAACTGAAAGGGCACACAACTTACCCCTTAAGAATATTGCCAATTTTGAACTCTAGGACACATCCCTACTTTGCAAATCTGATGTGTCACTTTATGGGGTAATAACTTATCCAAGAGCTCTGAGATAGTTTTTTTTTTTTTTTTTGTGACACATTGTACTTTATGTTAGTGGTAAATGTTTGTCAGTATGTTTTGCATTTTATGGAAAGATGTGCAATTTTCCAAATTTTTTATTTTTCTATTAACTAATTTACATGTACATGGCATCCTTAATTAAATCTCCCTTTATTTTGCGAATGTTTGAAGACTAAAAAAGTTTAACAATAATTTCCAAATCTCCAAGAAAAATTCCAAAACATATTTTTAGGAACCAGTTCAATTATGAAGTGGCTTTAAAAGGCTATTATATCAGACACCTCATAATCGTAACATTTTAAAAACCACACCCTCAAAGAATTTATGCAACATATAGGAAGTTTGCTAACCCTTTTGGCGTTTCAAAATTTTTTAAGAGGACCATTACAATATAAGTACCTGGCAGTGTAGGGCATATTTTGAGCGTGGTGACGTCAGCGTAAGTCCTGCTGAATGAAGATAGAAGGATTCCTGTATCTTAATTCAGCAGGACCTGGGCTGACGTCACCGCGCTCACCAGGTGGTGAACGCAATTACATCATCAAAGGTCCTTTTGCAGGTCCTCAAAGAAGATTGCTGGCCGTGCAATCAAGTGGATGAGGTGAGTAATTCTTTTTTATTTTTTAACCCCTCAATCCACATTTTAGTAAGCATTCTCTATTAACCTCTTGCCGCCACGCTAACGCCGATGGGCGTCAGCGCGGCGGCTCTCTCAGGTCTCAGTCACGCCTATCGGCGTCATCTCGTGAGACCTGAGATTTCACATGAACGCGCGCGCGGCGTGCGCGCGCGTTCATGTGATCGGAGCCGGGACAACTGAAACTACAGCCTGCCAGCGCTGATCATGCGCTGGTAGGCTGTAGATGCGGAAAAAAACGCATTTAAATCGCATATCAGACGCTGTTTTTTAAACAGCGTCTGATATACCTAATATCTGCTCGTCTGGTGGTCCCTTTGTTTGGGACCACCAGAGAAAAATAGGAAAAGTGCACCAATCACTACACACACCCCCCACCCCCATCACTGATTAACCCCTGATCACCCATGTCACCCCCTGATCACCCCCTGTCACCTCCCCTGTCACTAATCACCCCCTACAGGCTCATTCAGACGTCCGTATGTGTTTTGCGGATCCATGGATCTGCGGATCCATGGATCTGCGGATCCGCAAACTACGGACACCGGCAATGCGCTTTCCGCATTTTGCAGATCCGCACAGAACTATATAGAAAATGCTTTTCTTGTCCGCAGTGCGGACAAGAATAGGACATGTTCTATATTTTTGCGGAACGGAAGTGCAGACCCGAGCGCGGATCCGTAATTCCGGATCCGAGCGGGACAAAGTCTGTCCCCATAGAAATGAATGGGTCCGCAATTCCGTTCCGCAAACAGAATTTCGGACGTGTGAATGGGGCATAAGGGTCCCCTATCACCGCCAGTTAGCTAGCTACTTGTTAGGTAGCTAGCGCCCAACCCACCGCACCGCAGTCACTGATTTTGGCAGAGATTTTTCATCCACATTGACCGATGCGAATGAAAAAATCTGTGCCGTTCATTTTTTTTTTTCAGCGCAGAGGCTGAGCGGAAAAAAATCTCATTACCACGTATGCTCAATATACGGAGAATCGCAGAAACTCCTAATGCTGGCCATACGTGTAATGATTGCGGAGACCCCTCAAATGCCAGGGCAGTACAAACACCTCACATGTGACCCCATTTTAGAAAGAAGACACCCCAAGGTATTCCGTGAGGGGTATGGCGAGTTCATGGAAAATTTTATTTTTGTCACAAGTTAGTGGAATATGAGACTTTGTAAAAAAAAAAATATATATATATATATATATATATATATATATATATATCAATTTCCGCTAACTTGTGTCAAAATTTTTTTTTATGTGAACTCGCCATACCCCTCACGGAATACCTTGGGGTGTCTTCTTTCCACAATGGGGTCACATGTGAGGTATTTATACTGCCCTGGCATTTAGGAGTCCTAAAGCGTGAGAATCCAAATGCGTAAAAATGCCCTGTGAAATCCTAAAGGTACTCATTGGTTTAGGGCCCCTTTGCGCATCTTGGCTGCAAAAAGTGTCACACATGTGGTATCGCCGAACTCAGGAGAAGTAGGGCAATGTGTTTTGGGGTGTATTTTTACATATACCCATGCTGGGTGAGAGAAATATCGCTGTAAACGACAACTTTTTAAATTTTTTATTCAAAGTTGGCAATTTACAGAGATATTTCTCTCACCCAGTATGGTATATGTAAATACACCCCAAGCTACATTGCCTACTTCTCCTAGTGCGGCGATACCACATAGTGACTTTTTGCAGCCAGATACAAAGGCCCAAGTCAATGAGTACCTTTAGGAGGAGCATTTTTACGCATTTTCTTCTCACGCTTTAGGGCCCCTAAAATGCCAGGGCAGTATAAATACCCCACATGTGACCCCATTTTGGAAGAAGACACCCCAAGGTATTCGCTGAGGGGCATAGTGAGTCCATGAAAAATTAAACTTTTTGTCAAAAGTTAGCGGAAAGGGAGACTTTGTGAGAAAAACAATAAAAAATCAATTTCCACTAACTTGTGCCCAAAAATTTTTTTCTATGAACTCGCCATGCCCCTCATGGAATACCTTGGGGTGTCTTCTTTCCAAAATGGGGTCACATGTGAGGTATTTATACTGCCCTGGCATTTTAGAGGCCCTAAAGCATGAGAAGAAAAATGCGTAAAAATGCCCTCCTAAAAGGTACTCATGGGAATTTGGGCCCCTTTGCGCATCTTGGCTGCAAAAAGTGTCACTCATGTGGTATCGCCGTACTCAGGAGAAGTAGGGCAATGTGTTTTGGGGTGTATTTTTACATATACCCATGTTGGGTGAGAGAAATATCTCTGTAAACTGACAACTTTGTATAAAAAATTTAAAAGTTGTCGTTTACAGCGATATTTCTCACACGCAGCATGGGTATATGTAAAATACACCCAAACACATTGCCCTACTCTCTGAGTACGGCGACTACATGGTGACACTTTGCAGCCAAGATGCAAAGGCCCTAAAACCAATGAGTACCTTTAGGATTTCATGAGCCATTTTACGCATTTGAATTCTCACGCTTTAGGTTCCCTAAAATGCCAGGTGAGTATAAATACCCCACATGTGACCCCATTTTGGAAAGAAGACACCCCAAGGTATTCGCTGAGGGGCATGGCGAGTTCACAGAATTTTCATTTTTGGCACAAGTTAGCGGAAATTGATATATATTTTTTTAATTTTGTTTTTACAAAGTCTCATATTCCACTAACTTGTGACAAAAATAAAATTTACATGAACTCACCATACCCATCACGGAATACCTTGGGGTGTCTTCTTTCTAAAATGGGGTCACTTGTGAGGTATTTATACTGCCCTGGCATTTTAGGGGCCCCTAAAGCGTGAGAAGAAGTCTGGAATCCAAATGCGTAAAAATGCCCTGTGAAATCCTAAAGGTACTCATTGGAATTAGGGCCCTTTGCGCACCCAGGCTGCAAAAAGTGTCACACATGTGGTATCGCCGTACTCAGGAGAAGTGGGGCAATGTGTTTTGGGGTGTATTTTTATATATACCCCTGCTGGGTGTGAGAAATATCTCTGTAAACGACAATTTTTAAATTTTTTATACAAAGTTGTCAGTTTACAGAGATATTTCTCACCTAACATGGTATATGTAAAAATGCACCCCAAAGCTATGCCCTACTTCTCCTGAGTACAGCGATACCACATGAGTGTCACTTTTGCAGCCTGGATCCTAAGGGCCCTAAACCAATGAGTACCTTTAGCTTTTACATGGCTGCTCACAATTTAGCCCCGCCCAAAATGCCAGAACAGTACAAACACCCCACAAATGACCCCATTTCGGAAAGTAGACACCCTAAGGTATTCACTGAGGGCATAATGAGCCCGTATGAGATTTTTTTTTTTTGCCAGAAGTTAGCAGAAATGGAAACTTTATTATTATTTTTTTCCTCAGAAAGTGTCATTTTCCGCTAACTTGTGAAAAAAATGAAATGATACATGAACTCACCATGCCCCCTGCGAATACTTTGGGGTGTCTTCTTTCTAAAATGGTGTCATTTGGGGGTATTTATACTATCCTGGCATTCTAGCACCTGAAGAAACATGACAGGCGCTCAGAAAGTCAGAGCTGCTTCAAAATGCCGAAATTCACTTTTTGCACCATAGTTTGTAAACGCTATAACTTTTACCCAAACCAATAAATATACACTTATTGGACTTTTTTTATCAAAGACATGTAGAACAATACATTTAGAGAAAAATTTATATAGAAATGTAGTTTTAAAAAAAAAAATTTACAACAGAAAGTGAAAAATGTCATTTTTTTGCAAAAATGTCGTTAAATTTTTATTAATAGCAAAAAAAGTAAAAATGTCAGCAACAATGAAATACCACCAAATGAAAGCTCTATTAGTGAGAAGAAAAGGAGGTAAAATTCATTTGGGTGGTAAGTTACATGACGGAGCAATAAACGGTGAAAGTAGTGTAGTGCGGATTTGTAAAAAAGGGCCTGGTCACTAGGGGGGTATAAACCTGTGGTCTTCAAGTGGTTAACAATGCTATTATTTTCCCTTATAACCATGTTACAAGGGAAAATAATACAGTAAATAGACTTTAATGGGGTTGCTCATCCCTATCGTGTCCTAGCAACCATGAGTGAAAATCGCACCGCATCCACACTTGCTTGCAGATGCTTGCGATTTTCATGCAGCCCCATTCATTTCTATGAGCCTGCATGGTGTGAAAAACGCAGAATATAGAACATGCTGCGATTTTCATGCCACACAAGTGATGCGTGAAAATCACCGCTCATCTGCACAGCCCCATTGAAGTTAATGGGTCCGGTAGTCAGTGCGGTGCAATGCGTTCACATCATGCATTGCACCTTGGCGGAATTCTCACCCGTGTGAAAGGGGCCTTATACTGTTGATTGTTTATAAGTATCTGATCGATGAAACCCCCAGGCCCCCAGGTGATCAGCTGTTAGAGAAAGTGCCGACACTTGCAGTAGCCTTCTCTCTGCAAACCAAGCACAACGCCGTGCATTGTATAGCGGCAGTGCTTGGTATCACAGCTCATGCATTTTTTTGCATGACATTTTTTGTACCACTGTATTATTTTCATACTGCTCTGGAGTTAGGGAGCAGCTTGTTTGTCATATACTGTACATGTCAGATCCCCAGTTCTGAGTATAACACAAAATCTATATATGTTGACATCATTGGTATTATTCAAGTGAATGGAGCTGAGTAGCTGTACCTGAGTGCTGGTTTAGGCCTTTAATGTGCTTTACAAGTATTGTGACCCCTTTGTCAAGGTACAGCCACATGCCTTAGGCCTCTTTCACAACGTTTTGTTTGCAAGTGTACGAGCCGTTTTTTGCGTTCCGTATATGCTCGGTATATGGAACCATTCATTTCAATGGGTCCGCAAAAAGAAAAACAAAGGTACTCCATATGCATTCAGTTTTCGTAGTTCCGCAAAACCATACGGGCGTGTGCAATAGGCCTTATTACTACAGTAGTTGAGAAGCGGTTGCGGTAAACTTGAAACCCCACATGGCCCTACAAGCTCCACCTGTATTCAAATAGATCATTATAAACTGATCATTTTTTCACTATGCATTAATTAACCGATTAAAAAAAACGGTTTAAAAAGTGAGTTGCTTGGTGAGGCTTGTAAGACCACTCAGTTCTCGGTGCAATGTAGCCACTTTTGAGCCATTGCATGGCTGCTCTGTGTGGATGCACCCACTGGGGCCCCTTCACACACAAGTTTTCGCTGGCATTTTTTGCTCCCAAAAAAAAAAAAAGAAATGCCATATAAAATAAAATTTTTGTTCCAAGATGATGTCAAATTGCCAGAAAAGCAGAAAACATGCTGTAGTTAAAAAAACAAACACTATAGATTCAAGCCAGAAAAATAGCAAAAAAACAAAAAACAAAAAAACACGTGTCTGGCATCTCATATTTCTTATAGACTTTTGGTTAACATTTGGTGATGGTGTGTTTTTACAGCAAAAAATGCACGACAAACAAACTGCAGAAGCAAAGAACACCACTAAAAGCGCAACAATACACAAAAACACTACTAGAAACCTATTTGGGAATCCATCACAATAGTGACTGGTGGGATCTGAAGTGCGAGACCCTACCAGCACCACTATTATGTATATTATGCAATATCTTCATGAAATCTTATAACTTAAATTGGTGTGAAAACATTTTTGAGGGTGGTAGGTAATGAGGAGATGAGCGAATTTCTAAAAAATACGATTTGGCCAGTTCAGCGAATTTTTAATTTTTTTTTGCTTCAATCCAAATTTATTTGCGATGAATAACGTTAAAAAACTGCTATTTCCTGCCTGTAGAGAGCCTTTATAGTGGTGTAGCACACTGTGCCTTGCAGAAACATGCATAGGGAGTCTGCTTTGGTAGTGAAACAACACTGTGAGTCCGTATGACATGCAGATGACATGAGAATCACTGCCCACTTCACCTATTTGGGCAGTCACATGGCCAAAACTGACCAAATAATTCAAGTATGAACTCAGCCTTACAGGTCAATGTTTGCGCCAAGAAGAAGCGCACTCCTTTTACACCTTCGTCCGCTGATTTCACATAGATGTCTACAGAACCTGTTCTATTAAGCACTTATACAAGTATAGCCCTGACAGAGTGGAGAGGGTGTCAGCAGTAAGTTTGTGTTGACGTCACTGATTATTTTGCCCTTCCTCTGATCTGTCAGAACAATAACCCCCAAAAAACGGATCCTATCTGTGGAGCATACGCCTTCACACGGTCAGCATTTGCTCAATAATCCATCAGTATTGCTAATGCACAAAATAATAATGTAATATTATAAAATATGGTGTCTCCATGATAAATCTGCAGTGTGGGTGTCCCATCTGGCTTTTATACACTTTCAAAATAATCCTTCAGTGGGGCGAATAGATGCCTGATGACCAGGACGCTGCATGACCTTCCCAGGAGCTTCTGTCAGGAGCAGCGGTTCATTTCTGAGACGTCCGTATAGTGCGGTGGGAATCCAAAGACCCTCTCCATCTCCGTGTACCACAGGATGTCCTCCTCCTCCTGTGTTAGGAAAAATTGAATTTATATTATTACATTTATTAAACATTTTATTATGAAATGTATTACATATAATAAGGATGCCCTCCGTTCCATCCATTATGATAGGAACCTGTGTTGTTAAATAAACTGGAGACTGGCCGATTCTCTCCTGTCTTACGCAACATTTAATTTTTATTATTAAATGTAATAAATCTTTTACTATTAAATTTATTAAACCAAAACTTGATTAAAATTATAAGAAAGTATACTTAAATTTGCAAAAATTGGCCTAGAAACTCAAGGATGAACTCAGCCTTACAGGTCGATGTTAATGTCAAGAAGAAGTGCACCCTTTTTACACCCTCGTCAGCTGATTCCACATGGATGTCTACAGAACCTGTCCTATTACATGCTTATACAAGTAGAACCCCCCTAACAGAGTGGAGAGGGTGTCAGCAGTAAGTTTGTGTTGACGTCACTGATATTTTGCCGACAGAACAATAACCCACTAAAAACGGATCCTGTCTGTGGAGCATACACCTTCACTCGGTCAGCATTTGCTCAGTATTGCTAATGCCAATAAAAACAGAAGTGGATCTAAAACGGAGATGACACATGAATGGAATATTTGCATGTCTTCTGTGTTTTGTACCCACTCCTGCTTTTGGCTACCAAATCATAAGCTAATTCTGATGGGACCATATAGGCCTTTCAGCTGCTACACAGACAGGATCCATTGTGCATCTAATTTTTCCTTCCTTCTGACAGATCAGAAGAAAGGTCAAATAAATGATGATGTCAGCCAGGATGAAAGCCAAAATAGTGGCCCAGTCATGAAGTGGGGAGGGTAGGAAGAGAATGAGTGTCCCTATGACAGAGTAGTGAGGTGGAAGCAGCATGAGGAGACCACAGAGTGGGCCAATGACAAAGTCTGGAGGTGGTGGCAGCATCAGGAGGCCACAGAGTGGCACAATGACAGTGTGGAGGTGGCAGCAGTATGAGGAGGCCACCGAGTGGCACAATCACAGAGTATGTAGTTGGCAGCAGCAAGAGGCCAGAGTGGCATGGTGACATAGTGTGGACATGGCAGCATCAGGAGGCCACAGAGTGGCAAGGTGACATAGTGTGGACATGGCAGCATCAGTAGCCCACAGAGTGGCAAGGTGACATAGTGTGGGCATGGCAGCATCAGTAGGCCACAGAGTGACCAGGTGACATAGTGTGGACATAGCAGCATCAGTAAGTCACAGAGTGGCAAGGATACATAGTGTGGACTTGGCAGCACCAGTAGGCCACAGAGTGGTGAGGTGACATAGTGTGGACATGGCAGCATCACTAAGCCACAGAGTGGCAAGGTGACATAGTGTGGACATGTCAGCGTCAGTAGGCCACAGAGTGGCAAGGTGACATAGTGTGGACTTGGCAGCATCAGGAGGCCACAGAGGGGCTCGGTGACATAGTGTGGACATAGCAGCAGCAGCATGATACATGAGAGTGGCACTGTGACATAGTTTAGACATGGCAGCATCAGTAGGCCACAGAGTGGCAAGCTGATATACTGTGGAGGTGGGTGGCAATACTAGTACCTGCTGAAGATGGTGGGTGAAAGAAGGAGCACTTGGCATCAGATGTGTGGCATCAGGTGGGTAACAGTATAAGAATAGTAGCTGAGGCAGGTAGCCAGAAGAAACCGGTCTCTTTTGTCAAAATGTTGGTGTGACACTATGGATGAGCTAGTCTGATGCATCATGCATTGGTGTGTGGAAATCCTGGCTGATCCACGCCTGATTCATCTTGATGCAGTGTCCCACTATATGCTATATGTGGGCACTTTAAACTTTCGTTAAGTGTCATATCAAATGTATTGTGGTATCATGCTGCAATTCCCTTTAACAGGCTGGCAGTATCATTTACCTTTATTCGCTCCTAGTTGGTGCTGGCAACACTTATATATATATATATATATATATATATATACCTGGGGGGGGGTGTAAAGTTAGTTTGTCCGATGTTAATGAAGAGACGAGGAAGTTAATGGAGGAGGGGGAAAATTTTATTTCCACCAAAATAATTCACTAAAGATTTTACCGCATATAAGTGCAGCGCTTAACGCAGAATACAAGATTTTTTCCAAACATTTTCAAAAAAGTTTGGGTCCGTTGTTCGGCGATTTCTTCCTGCTTTCTGAAGGGCTGCACAGCAGCCAATCAGCTAGCGTTTTACTTCTTGCCCTAAGAGCCCATCACAGCCATGGCTACTAATGGCATGGCTGTGATTGGCCAAGTGCAGCATGTGACCCAGCCTCTATTTAAGCTGGAGTCACATAGCGCCGCACGTCACACTGCTCTGATTAGTGTAGCGAGAGGACTCAGCTTCTGTGAGGGCGAGATTAGGCAGGGAAAAGTCAGCATTAGCACCTAATGAAGTGATCGATCTACAGCTGTGAATGATTCAAATTCTGCTAGTTAATTGCTCACTGGTTTTTAGGCTGCACAGAGCGTTTTTCTGTCACTTTTTTTCTCGGGTGATCGGCGGACATTTTGTGACTTGTGATGCACCAGAACAAGCTGCCACCAAGTCCTTCAATCCATCAATACTAGTTTTTTTTTTTGCTATATCCTATATAAGGGGCTTGGCTGTGCTTATTGTCACCCCTAGAAACTCAGGATAGCAATTTCTATATGTTATTAAGGGGTTAAATACAATTGCCAAAATACCAATCACCTAAATCTGGTGTTCCAGCTTTGGCTACAAACAAAAAAGGGGTATGTGGTGGCACTGTCCTACAGCACAAAAAGTCCTTTTGCAAACATAGGCTAATGTAACAGCGCAAACAGCGCCCAGGAACGTAGTAACGCCAGCTATGTAGACCAGTAACGGTGGTGCTCAGCAATCAAGCAGCACAAAGTCCAATATAATAAGGTTCCAATAGAAGAATATAAGAGATGCGGCACTCACCAGCTGTAATCAAAAAACGCTTTATTACTTCTCACGCTATTGTGTATCCGATGACATATGAGAAGTAATAAAGCGTTTTTTTTATTCCAGCTGGTGAGTGCCGCATCTCTTATATTCTTCTATTGGAACCTTATTCCAGCTTTGGCTAGCCAAGTATAATATTGTCTGCTGTCTGGCAAAGGATAGATTATTTTCTGTGGTGAAAGTCAATTGCCAAAATAGCAATCCCCTAAATCTGGTGTCCCAGCACTGGCTGGCAAAGTATAATAGTGTCCGCCAAAACACATATTTTGTTCTGGGGTGAAATTCAATTGCCAAAATAGCAATACCCTGAATCTGGTGTTCCAGTAGTGGCTGGCAAAATATAATAGTGTCCGCCAAAACATATATTTTGTTCTGGGGTGAAATTCAATTGCCAAAATAGCAATACCCTGGATCTGGTGCCCCAGCTGTTGCAGGCCAAGTGTTAATCTGTCTGTAAAAGGGTATATTTTGTTCTGGGGTGAAATTCAATTGCCAAAATAGCAATACCTTGAATCTGGTGTTCCAGTAGTGGCTGGCAAAGTATAATAGTGTCCGCCAAAACATATATTTTGTTCTGGGGTGAAATTCAATTGCCAAAATAGCAATACCATAAATCTGGTGTCACAGCTGTGGCTGGCAAAGTATAATAGTGTCCGCCAAAACATATATTTTGTTCTGGGGTGAAATTCAATTGTCAATGGAGCAATACCCTGAATCTGGTGTTCCAGCTGTTGCAGGCCAAGTGTTAATCTGTACGTAAAAGGGTATATTACACTCAAGTTGTATATACAAGTGCTGAGAGGGTCATCCTCATTAACTTCACACTCTACCGTGCATCTTCCATTGTATTTCTGTCTGTCCGTTAAAGGGTATATTACACAAAGTGTTAAAATACAATTGCTGAAGGCATAATCCTACATATTTTTTCTCACGCTACTGTGCATCTCCAAGTGTAAATCTGTCCATAAAAGAATACCTTTCATCCAGGGCCTAAATACTAGCCCTAAAAGAGAAATTCCCCTAAATCAGTGGTTAGTGCTGTGCCTGGATTAGTGTAATACGCTACATAAATAAATAGGCAGATAGTGTTAGGTGCCTGTAAAAAAAGGTCTGAATTTGAAATCAATACATTGGGCCAAATATTTTTTTTCTTATTGTGGTGCTTGGTGAACGGTAACAATGAGGAAAACATCTAGTAAGGGACGCGGACGCAGTCGCGGTGGTGTTAGTGTACCCTCTGGTGCTGTAAGAAGACATGGACATTCTGCCACAGCCACACGTCCTAGTGACCCAACTACCTCAGGTTCCAGTACCCGCCAGATATTACAGCGTTATTTGTTGGGGCCCAAAGCCGTTCCAAGGATGGTAAGGCCTGAGCAGGTACAGGCGCTAGTCAGTTGGGTGGCCGACAGTGGATTCAGCACGTTCACAACTTTATCTCCCACCCAGTCTTCTGCAGAAAGCGCACAGGTGGCACCTGAAAACCAAGCCCATCAGTCTGTCACATCACCCCCATGCATATTATGGAAACTGTCTGAGCCTCAAGTTATGCAGTAGTCTTGTATGCTGTTTGAAGACTCTGCTGGCGTGGATTCCCAAGGGAATCCACCTAGCACTTCCGCAGTGGTGGAAGACATAGAATGCACTGATGCACAACCACTGATGTTTCCTGATGATGACGAAACACAGGTGCCAACTGCTGCGTCTTTCTGCAGTGTGCAGACCGAACAGGAGGTCAGGGAGGAAGACTGTGTGGAAGATGATGCAGGGGACGATGAGGTCCTAGACCCCACATGGAATGAAGGTCGTGCCACTGGCTTTCATAGTTCAGAGGAAGAGGCAGTGGTAACATAGTAACATAGTATATTAGACTGAAAAAAGACATTTGTCCATCCAGTTCGGCCTGTTTCCTACAAGTTGATCCAGAGGAAGGCAAAAATCCACTGTGAGGCAGAAGCCAATTTTCCCCACTTAAGGGGAAAAAAATACCTTCCCGACTCCAATCAGGCAATCAGAATAACTCCCTGGATCAACGACCCCTCTCTAGTAGCTAGAGTGGTGTGACCGAGCCAACAGCGTAGCAAAAGAGAGAGCAGGGGGCAAAAGCAGAATAGCCGCCGCCAAGAGAGTTCGCCTGCTACTGGCCACTGCCACCAGGCACCGAGCACCCCAAAGGCAGCTTCAAGGAGTTCCCTGGCATGGCACTTCTTTAAACAATGTGCTGACGACAAGACACGAGTGGTTTGCACGTTGTGCAATCAGAGCCTGAAGTGAGGCATTAACTTTCTGAACCTTAGCACAACCTGCATGACCAGGCATGAACTGCAGTGGAGTAAACACCTTAAAAGCTAGGAACTCACTCTGGCTCACCCTGCTCCCTCTTCTGCTGCTGCCTCGGCCTTTTCCTCCACCTCGGGAGGAATGTTGGCACCTGCCGCCCACCAAACAGAGGATGTGCCACCGACACCACCACCTGTGTCACTAAGCATCTCCACCATGTCACACGGCAGCGTTCAGCTCTCCATCTCACAAACCTTGGAGAGAAAGTGCAAATTCCCACCTAGCCACCCTTGAGCCCTGGGCCTGAATGCCAGCATTTCTTAACTACTGGCCTTTGAAATGTTGTCATTCAGGCTGGTGGACACAGACAGCTTCAAACAGCTGATGTCCATAGCTGTCCCACAGTATGTTGTTCCCAGCCGCCACTACTTCTCCATGACAGTCGTGTCTTCCCTGAACAAACAAGTTTCCGATAAAATCAAGTATGCACTGCGCAATGCCATCTGTGGCAAGATCCACCTAACCACAGATACGTGGACCAGTAAGCACGGCTAGGGACGCTATAGCTCCCTAACTGCACACTGGGTAAATGTAGTGGCGGCTGGGCCCCAGGCGGAGAGTTCCTTGGCGCACGTTCTTCCACCGCCAAGGATCGCAGGGCATCATTCTTTGCCTCCTGTAGCCTCCTCCTCCTACTCGGCTTCCTCCTCCTCTGCTTCCACCAGCTCATCCAGTCAGCCACATACCTTCACCACCAACTTCAGCACAGCCCGGGATAAATGTCAGCTGGCCATTCTGAAACTCATATGTTTGGGGGACAGGCCCCACACCGCGCAGGAGTTGAGGTGGGGTATTGAACAACAGACTGACGAGTGGTTTCTGCCGGTGGGCCTCAAGCCCGGCCTGGTGGTGTGCGATAATGGGCAAAATCTCGTCGCAGCTGTGGGACTAGCCGGTTTGACGCACATTCCTTGCCTGGCGCAAGTGCTGAATTTGGTGGTGCAGAAGTTCATTCACAACTACCCCGACATGTCAGAGCTGCTGCATAAAGTGCGGGCCGCCTGTGCGCGCTTCCGGCGTTCACATCCTGCCGCTGCTCTCCTGTCTGCGCTACAGCGGAACTTCGGCCTTCCCGCTCACCGCCTCATATGCGACATGCCCACCAGGTGGAACTCCACCTTGCACATGCTGGAGAGACTGTGCGAGCAGCAGCAGGCCATAGTGGAGTTTCAGTTGCAGCATGCACGCGTAAGTCGCACGGCGGAACAGCACCACTTCACCACCAATGATTGGGCCTCCATGCGAGACCTGTGTGCCCTGTTGCGCTGTTTCGAGTACTCCACCAACATGGCCAGTGGGGATGACATCGTTATCAGTGTTACAATACCACTTCTATGTCTCCTTGAGAAAACGCTTAAGGCGATGATGGAAGAGGAGGTGGCCCAGGAGGAGGAGGAGGATGAGTGGTCATTTTTAGCACTTTTTAGGCCAGTCTGTTAGAAGTGGCTCAGAGGGAGGTTTTTTGCAACAGCAGAGGCCAGGTACAAATGTGGCCAGCCAGGGCCCACTACTGGAGGACGAGGAGGATGAGGAGGAGGTGGAGGAGGATGAGGATGAAGCGGGTTCACAGCGGGGTGGCACCCGACAAAGCTCAGGCCCATCACTGGTGCGTGGCTGGGGGAATACGGAGGATGATGACGATACGCCTCCCACAGAGGACAGCTTGTCCTTACCTCTGGGGAGCCTGGCACACATGAGCGACTACATGCTGCAGTGCCTGCGCAACGACAGCAGAGTTGCCCACATTTTAACGTGTGCGGACTACTGGGTTGCCACCCTGCTGGATCCCCGGTACAAAGACAATGTGCCCACCTTACTTCCTGCACTGGAGCGTGATAGGAAGATGCATGAGTACAAGCCCAAGCTGGTAGACGCGCTCCTGAGAGTATTCACAAATGTCACAGGGGAACAGGTGGAAGCCCAAGGCGAAGGCAGAGGAGGAGCAAGAGGTCGCCAACGCTTCTGTGTCATGGCCAGCTCCTCTGAGGGCAGGGTTAGCATGGCAGAAATGTGGAAAATTATTGTCTCCACGCCACAGTTAACTGCACCACCTTCTGATACGGAACGTGTTAACAGAAGGCAGCTTTTCACTAACATGGTTGAACAGTACGTCTGCACACACCTTAACGTACTGACTGATGGTTCAGCCCCATTCAACTTCTGGGTCTCCAAATTGTCCACGTGGCCAGAGTTAACATTTTATGCCTTGGAGGTGCTGCCTGCCCGGCGGCCAGCATTTTGTCTGAACGTGTATTCAGCACGGCAGGGGGCGTCATTACTGACAAACGCAGCCGCCTGTCCACAGCCAACGTGGACAAGCTGACGTTCATAAAAATGAACCAGGCATGGATCCTACTGGACCTATTCCTCCCTTGTGCAGAATAGACATTTATAACTGCCTCCCCCTCAACCATGTATTCTTGTACTCCGGGGCACTTATTGAATCCTCATTTTTTAAACTTTACCATGATCTTGCGGTGCAACCCAAAGTTGAATGAACCTCTCCTCAATCTGGGCGCCGGGGCCTAAATAACTGAAAGTGGCCTTCTCCAGTGGTGGGTGATATGACGCCTTATTCCTTGCTGTGGGACCTCTCTCCTCTGTCTGGGTGCTTGGCCTAAATAACTGAAAGTGGCCTTCTCCAGTGGTGGGTGATATAACGCCTTATTCCTTTCTGTGGGACCTCTCTCCTCTGTCTGTGTGCTGGGATCTAAATAGCTGAAAGTGGCCTTCTCCAGTGATGGGTGATATGACGCCTTATTCCTTGCTGTGGGACCTCTCTCCTCTGTCTGGGTGCTGGGGCCTAAATAACTGAAAGTGGCCTTCTCCAGTGGTGGGTGATATAACGCCTTATTCCTTGCTGTGGGACCTCTCTCCTCTTTCTGTGTGCTGGGATCTAAATAGCTGAAAGTAGCCTTCTCCAGTGATGGGTGATATGACGCCTTATTCCTTGCTGTGGGACCTCTCTCCTCTGTCTGGGTGCTGGGCCTAAATAACTGAAAGTGGCCTTCTCCAGTGGTGGGTCATATAACGCCTTATTCCTTGTTGTGGCAACTCTCTCCTCTGTCTGGGTGCTCGGGCCTAAATAACTGAAAGTGGCCTTCTCCAGTAGTGGGTGATATGACGCCTTATTCCTTGCTGTGGGACCTTTCTCCTCTGTATGGGTGCTGGGCCTAAATAATGGAAAGTGGCCTTCTCCAGTGGTGTGTGATATGACGGCTTATTCCTTGCTGTGGGACCTCTCTCCTCTGTCTGGGTGCTGGGGCCTAAATAACTGAAAGTGGCCTTCTCCAGTGGTGGGTGATATGACGCATGATTCTCTGCTATGGGACCTCTCTCCAATTGATATTTGTTAATTTTTATTTATTTTATTTTAATTCATTTCCCTGTCCACTTTTGTTTGCAGGGCATTTACCTACATTTTGCTGCCTTTTGCAGCCCTGTAGCCCTTTCCTGGACTATTTTACAGCCTTTTTAGTGCTTAAAAGTTCGGGTCCCCATTGACTTCAATGGGGTTCGGGTTCGGGATAAAGTTCGGGTCGGTTTGGATCACGAACCCAAAAATTTTCGAGAAGTTCGGCCGAGCTTCTCGAACCTGAACATCCAGGTGTTCGCTCATCTCTACCTATATGCTTTTACCAGAAATAACTGCAACAGTGCAGTGCGTATATATTTTTCTTTTTTGAATGAAATACGCCCCTATATGCTTTCAACAGAAATCACTGCAACACTGCAGTGCGTATATATATATCTTTTTTTACTGTAATAGGCCCCTATACCCTTTCACCAGAAATAACTGCAGAAGTGACCCTAGAATATATATATATTTCTTGTTGGACGGAAAAAGGCCACTATACGCTTTAACAAGAAAACAATTAAAGAGTGAAGTGCGTATATATTTTTCTTGTAGTACTGAAATACGACCTTATACGTTTTCACAAGAAATGACTGCAAGCGTGCAGTACGTTTATATTTTTTGTGTATTACTGAGATACCGCCCGATACTCTTTCACCAGAAATTACTTTAGTGTAAATAACAACAAAAGTGACCTGCGTATGGCATATGGGTCATCCCGCCTTCCGAGAGTTCCTTGCACGTGTAGCCGCCATTTTAGCCACCATTGTAGCCGCCATGTTAATAAAAATTATGATTCGTTACCACGAAGCATGAGGAAATTCGCATTCATTGCAAATCAAATTTGCATCAGCTTTGATTTGCTCATCTCTAATGGAAGGCAATGTCAATTAAAGGAAAAAGGGCTTTGTTTAGACGTGGCTAGTTTGGATTTCACAGACAAGGTGTCGGTTACATGACTTCAACCTCTCATTAGCGTATGGCAGGAGTGGTGAATAAGCCAAATGTTTACTGCATTCTGAGAAAATCTAAGAAAGGATTTAAGAACACCATCTAGGGCAATAATAACATATTGTAAAGGTAATCTGGTGGGTTTGGAGACAAAATCATGCTGACAGGTTCCTTTTAAATTGGATGTCTCATCAGAGTACGTTGCCCTATGTAATGGAGGCATAACATCGTTTGTAAGGCCCTATTCACACATCCGTTGTGTTTTGCGGATCCACGGAGCCGCGGATCCGCAAAACACGGACACACCGGCAATGTGCATTCCGCATTTTTGCGGACCGCACATTGCCCGGACTCCATAGAAAATGCCTCTTCTTGTCCGCAAATGCGGACAAGAATAGGACATGCTCTACTTTTTTTGCGGAGCCGCGGACCGGAAAATCAGCCGCGCTCCGCAAAATCGGATGCGGAGAGCACAGTGTGTGCTCTCCGCATCTTTCCCGGCCCCATTCACAGTCAATGGGTCCGCATGTATTCCGCAAAATTGCGGAATACATGCGGACTACATTGCGGATGTGTGAATAAGGCCTAAGGCTGAGAAAAGACAGATGTCCATCTAGGTAAGCCTGTTGACCTGCAAAGTTGATCTAGAGGAGAGTATTGAGAGAGAGACACTCTCTAAGGGCTCATGCACACCACCATATGTATTTTGCGGTCCACAAAAAAAAGATCCGTAAAAAATATGGATGACATCCGTGTGCATTCCATAGTTTGAGGAACGGAACAGCTGGCCCCTAATAGAATAGTAATGCGGACAATAATAGGACATGTTCTATATTTTTGCGGAACGGAAATACGGACATCAAAGGAATGCATATGGAGTAACTTCCGTTTTATTTGCGGATCAATTGAAATTAATGCTTCCGTATACGATCCTCAAAAAAGGAAAGAAAATACGTTCGTGTGCGTGAGCCCTATGCACCAAACCACACAAAAATCTGCACATAAATCGACACTATTTATCACAGTTTGGGTATGTATTTTGTGCAGTTTTTCAGGATTTCTTGTTGCAGATTTTCTGTTTATGTTAACAGACCCATTTAAGGCTATTAGGAAAACCACTCTACAGAAGGTGCGGAATTTTACAAGCAACATGCTATGTATGGATTTTAAAATCCTCATAACATGTCAATTTCCGCAGAGAAGTAAAAAGCAAAGTGTACACGAGATTTGTCAAATATCATTCACTTTGCTGGTACTGTATTACACAGCCTTTTTTCGACAGCAGCCTTTTTTCGACAGCGGCAGAAAAACCGACCCGTCCCTCTAATATGCTGCACTTACATAGAGGAGTGTAGTCTGATGACAAATCTGCTTTAAGCATGAGAAATATACCAACTTGTATTAACTGACTGAAAGCATCAATTAGATTATAAAAATGGTTACATTACATGACATGAAATATACCATTCAAATATTCCAGCTACCAGGTTTTTGCATGTATTTGCATCTCAATGTTTATGAAAATGTATACCGGAAAGAGATTGATACAACAACATCCATCATTTTTTATTTACATTGTTGTCAGTTTGATGTGTGTCATTTTCATAATGAACCACTTTTAGGCTGAAAATAATGTTCTCTTATGGATGATTATCTGCTAGAAATCTTAGGAAGAAGGAAGAGTATGCAGACTATATCACTGACAAGACATTCATCCCTTTCTTGTTTAGCCTGTGGCACATATCATAATAGAGACAATTTGAATAGAACAAATTTAGGTTTGCAAAAGATGAACAGATTCACAGCTGTATTATTATAAGTATTTGGTATTCAGTGAAATGTATTTAGGTTACTCGTAATAATGATAGATTATTTGTCCTCTCTATGAACATGAGTACAGATGAGCAAGTCAAAAACAGATTTTTGTAGAGATAATTCAATCAGCTAAACAAGAATTGTAGAAAACCTCTTTAAAGAGGAATTGCCACCCTCTTTTAATTAATGCACATTGTAATTGGGGATGAGCGAATCAACTTTAAGCAACCCAAATTTGTCTCGAATTCCCCAAAAATTCTAATTTTAGCCAATTCCAAATCTTTTACGATTCGATTTGAATGGCTCTCTCAAAATAACGGCCACCATTTTTCAGGTCAGAAGACAGAGAAGAAGGCCATCTGCCAGCAAAAATTGATAATTTTATGGACCATATTTTTAATTTTAAAATAAAATCTGACAGTGCAGTGTGCTATTAAACAGTTTGCTTGTTACTGAAAGCTACCATCCATTTACCCATAGCAATACATGATTTAGTCACTTTGTCATCAGTAATGCTGTCTTGGTGAAGAGCTGGAAAGGGGATGGATACAGTTCTAGGAGACCTCAGAGTATCACATACAACTTTTCAGGGCAATTTAAGCACAGTTGGTTGGGCTTGAGTGTATTTGTTCCAGTATTGTATTTGGAGACCGATTCGTTAGAATCAGACATGAAGCGAATTTCAAGAAATTCTCTCATCTCTTATTGTAATTATTGAACATGAGTGTTCTTTACCTATGTGATTGCAAACAATGGAAATGGTCTTTTGCCATTTTGCTTATGCCACATTATTTCAGTTGGATAGCTTTAATAGACACACTGGTCTTCATTTACTATTGTGGCTGTGACTGAATTCTGTTATAAATTTCACCATTACTTGGAGCTATTTGACATATCTCTTTTTAGACATATTTATTAACCACTAGAGTTGAGTGAACCTGAACTATATAGTTCAGGTTCGTACCGAATTTAAGGTTGTTCAGGACACGGACCCGAACCCGAACATTATTAAGTTCGGGTTCGGGTCCGTTGTTCGGCGATTCTTCACGCTTTTTGAAGGGCTGCACAGCAGCCAATCAGCAAGCGTTTTACAACTTTGCCCTATGAAGCCATCACAGCCATGCCTACTAATGGCATGGCTGTGATTGGCTGAGTGCAGCATGTGACCTAGCCTCTTTATAAGCTGGAGTCACATAGTGCCACACGTCATTCTGCTGCTCTTAGTATTGGGAAAGGTTGCTGCCAGTGCTCTCAGGGAGAGATTAGGGAAGAAATCTGTTGATCCTGGAGGTGTGAAATCTTCAAGCTACAGCAATTATTGAGGCAGGGTGCTACTGCAATCCTACATTTTTCTACCCAGCCCTGAGCCCAGTGATACTGCAAAGTGTTTCTTTTTTTTATCCATCTGTTACTGAGGTGGGGGTCGGCGGCCATTTTAGCCACTGCAGTGTCCTTGGAGCTGCATGTGATCTGCATGTGTGCCAGCCTGCCAGGGACATCAGTCTAATCCTTGTTGGTAGCTCAGTGAAGGAAAAAATCCTTTTTTCTGGCAGGTCACGTCCCCTACATTGCCTTTTGTATAATTTAGGGATGACATAGTCCATTTCTGTAGTCTGGGGCAAAAATCTGTATTGTGGTGTTATAGAGCACTTGTGCATACAACGCACCAAAAGGTATTTTAAATTTCAGCAGTAAAATAGTGCATCAGTGTATTTTTGGGGTAAAAAGCAGTATTCCTGGTCCACAAAGCAGCTGTGCATACAGCGTACAAATGCCTATTTTAACTTTCAGCACTGAAATAGTGCATTACTGTGTTTTAGGGGAAAAAAGCTGTGTCCCTGGTCCACAAAGCAGTTGTGCATGCAGCGTACAAATACATATTTTAAATTGCAGCACTGAAATAGTGCATTACTGTGTTTTAGGGAGAAAAAGCAGTATTTCTGGTCCACAAAGCAGTTGTGCATACAGCGTACAAATACCTATACACAAACCAACTGAAAGGTAGTATGAAGTAGGATGTGCTCAACCCAAAAATGCAGTTGTGCATATATATACAGGGGAGCAGATCCTGCACTTGTGGCCCGTTGCTAATGCTATATTGTTATATTATTTATTACATCCACACTATTGCCATCTTGTACAGGATGTCTATTGTGGTACTTGTGGTCCGCTGCGGGCATCCTCCACAATATGCATTTTTGCTGGGGATCGCCATTAGCAACAGGCCACAAGTGCAGGATCTGCTCCCCTGTATATATATGCACAACTGCATTTTTGGGTTGAGCACATCCTGCTTCATGCCACCTTTCAGTTGATTTGTGTATATATAATTTTTTGGAGGTGTATAAACTCACATGTAAATGTTGCCTGTTTTCAATCCACAGGCTACATTTAGGTGCACCTGTGAGGCCTGGGCCATATCAGCCAGTCTTGGGTGGGGCTCACAGCCCTCTCCCCCCTCCTATTGCAGGCATGGTCACTTGCTGGAGGTAACTGAGGAGTTTACTGTGAGTCGGCCTAACACATTCCTGTAACTTTGCCCACTGGCCCCTGGTATTGCCTATATGGCACAGGTAGGTGAGTGTTAGGTCCCGAGCTACTTGAGAGACCTTGGCGCGGTGCTCGGGCTTAAGACATGTCCTCCACTGTAGGACATGTTGACTAACCTCTCAATTTTAACATCAGTTTGAGGGCTTAGTAAGACCGCAGTGTGCACCTGTTTTGTCATTTGTTATTGCTATATATTTATATATTGTACAAATACCTATGTTTAATTTTCAGCAGTTAAATAGTGCATTTATGAATTTTGGGGAAAAAAAGCCGTGTTCCTAGTCCACAAAGCAGTTGTGCATACAGCGTTCAAATACATATTTTACAATTCTGCAGTAAAATAGTTCATCAGTGTATTTTTTGGGGAAAAAGCGGTATTCCTGGTCCACAAAGCAGTTGTGCATACAGCATACAAATACCTATTTTAAATCTCAGCACTAAAATATTGCATTACTGTGTTTTAGGGAAAAAAAGCCATGATCATGATCCACAAAGCAGTTGTGCATACAGCGTACAAATACCTACATTGCATTTTCAGCCGTTAAATAGTGCATTTGTGAATTTTGTTGAAAAAAACTGTGTTCTTGGTCCACAAAGCAGTTGTGCATACAGCGTACAAATGCCTTTTTAAAATTTCAGCACTGTGTTTTAGGGGGAAAAAAGCTGTGTTCTTGGTTCACAAAGCAGTTGTGTATACAGCGTACAAATACCTGTGTTTAATTTTCAGCTGTTAAATAGTGCATTTGTGAATTTTAGGGAAAAAATCTGTGTTCTTGGTCCACAAAGCAGTTGTGCATACAGCGTACAAATGCATATTTTACATTTCTGCAGTGAAATAGTTCATCAGTGTATTTTTGGGAAGAAAAGCGGTATACCTGGTCCACAAAGCAGTTGTGCATACAGCGTACAATTACCTATTTTAAATCTCAGCACTGAAGTAGTGCATTACTATGTTTTAGGGAAAAAAAGCTGTGTTCATGGTTCACTAAGCAGTTGTGCATACAGCATACAATTACCTATTTCAAATTTCAGCACTGAAATAGTGCATTAGTGTGTTTTAGGGGGAAAAATGCTGTGTTCTTGGTCCACAAAGCAGTTTAAAATACACCGCCCAAATATCTCTTTTACATTTCTGCAGTAAAATAGTGCATCAGTGTATTTTTGGGAAAAAAAGCAGTAATTCTTGGTCCACAAAGCAGTTGTGCATACAGTGTACAAATACCTATTTTAAATTTCAGCAATGAAATAGTGGATTAGTGCGTTTTAGGGAAAAAAAAGCCGGGTTCTTGGTCCACAAAGCAGTTGTGCATACAGAATACAAATAACTAGGATTAAATTTCAGCCGTTAAATAGTGCATTTGTAAATTTGGGGGAAAAAGTCATGTTCTTGGTCCAAAAAGCAGTAGTGCATACAGCGTACAAATACATATTTTACATTTCTGCAGTGAAATAGTACATCAGTGTATTTTTGGGAAAAAAGCGGTATTTCTGGTCAACAAAGCAGTTGTGCATACAGCGTACAAATACCTATTTTCAATTTCATCACTGAAATAGTGCATTAGTGTGTTTTAGTAAAAAAAAGCCGTGTTCTTGGTTCACAAAGCAGTTGTGCATACAGCATACAAATACCTGCGATTAATTTTCAGCCGTTAGATAATGCATTTGTAAATTTTGGTGAAAAAAGCTGTATTCTTGGTTCACAAAGCATTTGTGTATACAGCATACAAATACCTGCGATTAATTTTCAGCCGTTAAATAGTGCATTTGTGAATTATTGGGGAAAAAGCCGTGTTCTTGGTACACAACGCAGTTGTGCATACAGCTTACAAATACCTATTTTACATTTCTGCAGTGAAATAGTACATCAGTGTATTTCTGGGAGAAAAGAGGTATTCCTGGTCCACAAAGCAGTTGTGCACACAGCGTACAAATACCTATTTTAAATTTCAGCACTGAAATTGTGGATTAGTGTGTTTTAGGGAAAAAAAAGCCGTGTTCTTGGTCCACAAAGTAGTTGTACATACAGCATACAAATACCTACGATTAAATTTCAGCCGTTAAATAGTGCATTTGTAAATTTTGGGGAAAAAAGCAGTGTTTTTGGTTCACAAAGCAGTTGTGCACACATCATACAAATACCTATGATTAAATTTCAGCCTTTAAATAGTGCATTTGTGAATTTTGGGGGGAAAAGTCATGTTCTTTGTCCGAAAAGCAGTAGTGAATACAGCTTACAAATACCAATTTTACATTTCTGCAGTGAAATAGTACATCAGTGTATTTCTGGGAAAAACAGCCATGTTATTGTTTAACAAAGCAGTTGTGCATACAGCATACAAATACCTGCGTTAAATTTTCAGCTGTTAAATAGTGCATTTTTGAATTATTGGGAAAAAAGCCGTGTTCTTGGTCCACAACGCAGTTGTGCAGACAGCGTACAAATACATATTTTACATTTCTGCAGTGAAATAGTACATCAGTTTATTTTTGGGAAAAAGTGGTATTCCTGGTCCACAAAGCAGTTGTACACACAGCGTACAAATACCTATTTTAAATTTCAGCACTGAAATAGTGCATTCGTGTGTTGTATGGAAAAAAAAAAGTGTTCTTGGTTCACAAAGCAGTTGTGCATACTGCGTACGAATACCTACGTTTAATTTTCAGCCGATAAATAGTGCATTTGTGAATTTTGGGATAAAAAGCCGTGTTCTTGGTCCACAAAGCGGTTGTTCATACAGCGTAGAAATACCTATTTTAAATTGCACCACTGAAATAGTGCATTACTGTGTTTTTGGGAAAAAAACCGTGTTCTTGGTTCACAAAGCAGTTGTGCATACAGCGTTCAAATACCTACGTTTAATCTTCAGCCGTTAAATAGTGCATTTGGGAATTTTTTGGGGAAAAAAGAGTTATTCCTGGTCCACAAAGCAGTTTAACCTCTTATGGACACAGGACGTATCGGTACGTCCTGATGTACGAATCCTTAAGGACACAGGATGTACCGATACGTACTGTGTATTAATTGCTATTGGGCCCGATCCGGGTGTGATAGCAACATGGTTCCTGCTGATATAGTTCAGCAGGAACCATGTTCTAATGCCGAGGGGGGTCCTGTGAACCCCTGTATCGGCGATCGCAGAAAACCGCAGGTCAATTCAGACCTGCGGTTTGCTGCGTTTCCAGTCCATTCGGGTCCCCGGTGACCCGATGAGCCGGAAAAGAACGGTGATCAGTGGTGTGAAAACACACCACCAATCACCCTCCTTAGATTGGGGGGCAGCGGCGGCGTTGTTGACGTTGCTGTCCCCTGATTGGCCGGCGATGGCGAGCGGCGCGAAGTTCAAATTTCCGCTGCTTACCTCTCTCCTCCCACAGTTTCCAGCGTCGCAGAGGAGCTGACCGCCGGACCTTCATCCCCAGCAGCAGCATCCCCAGCAGCAGCATCCCCAGCAGCATCATTCCCAGCAGCAGCATCCCCATAGTAAGGGAAAGTTAGTTAGGAGAAAGTTTATTTTTTTTTAACTTAGGTCCTGGTTTTGGTTCCAGGGTACACAGCACTTAGCTGTGCCACCCTAAATCCCCCCAGGGGTCACATTCCCCTCCCCCCCCCCCCCCCACACACACACACACATTTTTTGGGGATGTTCTCGCATACGCCCAGATGCTCTCTGACACCGAGAGTGCAAGTAAGGATGAGGATGACCCCACATTCCTCCTGTCATCCACATCCTCCTCATTATCATCTGATGCTGCCTGGCGGAGCCAGAGGAACCCCATGCTAGGGACCCCGTGGACAGCACTAGTACGAGAAGCTCTGGGGCTCGTACTAGTTGTCCGGCCCACCAGCCAAGTGCACCTGAGCCCCTTACAGGTGAACGAGTCTGGTGCAGCCCAGAGGACTTTGAACCCAAGATTCCTGAGTTTGTTGGCAATCCAGGAATCTAGATTCCCACAGTGGGATTTACTGAAATTGACTTTCTTTTTTTTTCAGTAACCCACTTGTGATTCTGATGGTGGAGCAAACGAGCCTGTACACACAACAGTTCGTAGCTCAACACTCGGGCTCCTTTTTGGCTAGGCCCGGTGGCTGGACCCCGGTCAGTGCAGCCGAGATGAGGACGTTTTGGGGCCTTGTGCTGCACATTGTCCTGGTCAAAAAACCAAGTGTCAGGCATTACTGGAGTGGGGACGTCCTCTACCAGACTCACTGTACAGTACTGCCATGACACGTTTGCGGTTTGAGGCCATCCGGAAATGCCTGCATAATGCAGATAATGCAGCATGTCCCCCCCCCCCCCCCCCCGAGGTTATCCTGCCTATGACCGGCTGTATAAAATACGGCCAGTCATTGATCACTTTGGGGCCAAATTTGTTGAACCTGGAAGGGAGGTCGTGGTTGATGAGTCTCTCGTTGCTTTCAAGGGGATACTCAGTTTCCGCCAATACATTCCCTCTAAACAAAATTTGTGAGAATACCTCAGGGTACACTTACAAATTTTGTGTGTACGAAGGGGCGAGATTCCCATATTGAACCTCCTGAATGTCCCCCCACTCTGGGTGTTAGCGGGAAACTCGTGTGAGACCTTTTGCACCCACTGCTGGATAAGGGTTACCACTTGTACGTGGATAACTTTTATACCAGTATTCCCTTGTTTCAGGCCCTCTCTGCAAGATCCATGTTCACTTGTGGGACCTTGCGGAAAAATCAGCGCGGCCTCCCTACCTCCCCCCTCCAGGTACCTATCACCAGGGGTCAGACACGTGACCTTACCAGTGACAACCTGTCGCTGGTCACATATAAGGACAAGAGGGATGTCCTTATACTGACCACAATCCATGGTAACGGCGTCACCCCTGTCTCTGTGCGAGGTACCATGGCAACGGTCCTCAAGCCCGACTGTATTGTCGACTACAATCGGTATATGGGTGGAGTTGATCTCTCTGATCAAGTCCTCAAGCCATATAATGCCATGCGCAAAACCCGGGTAAGGTACAAAAAAGTTGCGGTCTACTTGGTACAGGTTGCCATGTACAATGCTTTTGTACTATCCCGAAGCGCTGGCAGCACAGAGACTTTCATTCAGTTCTATGAGGCAGTCCTCAAGGCCCTGATCTTTTCTGACCGGGAAAGAGCAGGTCGGAGTCCCTCAGGTACTGGAGGCGCCCGGGCCGTCCCTTGCCAACACTTTCCAGGTGTGGTCCCCCATACTGGAAAGAAGGGACATACCCAAAAAGAGTGCAGAGTGTGTCACAAGAGGGGGATACGAAAGGACAGCATCACTCAATGTGATACGCGCCCCGATCATTCGGGCCCCTGCGTTATTGGTTGCTTCAGGGAGTATCACACTTCCATGGAGTTCTAAATTATTATAATCCCCTAGAAAACACATAAAATTATGGCTCTCAGACTTTGGAGACACGGAAACAACTTTTTTTTTTTTTCCAAAATGATTTAATTGTATTTAAGTTTTGAAAAAATGTTGTTTTAGTGTCTCCAAAGTTTGAGAGCCATACATATTGGGCATCATCGCGTCCGTAATAATCTGATCTATAAAAATAAAATATTATCTTACCCCTCGGAAAAACGCCCTAAAAAAAAAAAGTAAAACGATGTAAAAAAGATTTTTTTTTGTCACCTTAGATCCCAAAAATTGTAATAGCACTTCATCAAAAAGTCAAATGCCCCCAAAAATAGTGCAGTTAAAACCGCCATTTCATCCCGCAAAAAATGAGCCTCTACACAAGACAGTCGCCCAACCAAAAAAAAAAAAAAAAGACTTTTAGAATGTGGAGACAGTTTTTTTTTTTCTTTTTCTAAGTTGGTTGATGATGTTAAACTGAAACCAACAAAATACTAAAAGTAGTCATTTTAGGTATTGCCACGTCCGTAAAAATGTGCTCTATAAAAATAACATTTGAACTAACCCCTCGGATAAACGTCGTAAAAAAACCCCCCAAAAAAACATGTAAATAAAGCCATTTTTTGTCAACTTAGAACATAAAAAGTGTAATAGCGAGCAACGAAAAAGTCTTATGCCCCCAATAATAGTGCCAATAAAACCTCCATCTCATTCTGCAAAAAATGAGCCCCTACCTAAGACAATCACCCCAAAAAATTAAAAAACTGTAGCTCAGGCTATTGAGATACTAAAATTTTTTTTTTTTAGCTTCTAAAATAATAATATAGTGTAAAATCTAAATAAATGTAAAAAAATGAAGACATATTAGGTATTTCCACGTCCGTAAGAATCTGCCCGATAAAAATAACATTTGACCCAACCACTCGGATGAACAGTGGTAAAAAAAATAAAAAATACGGTGCCAAAACACTTTTTGGCTAATTTTCCATTTTAATCAATTTTTTCGGATAATAAAGCAAGGGTTAACAGCCAAATAAAACTCAATATTTATTGCCCTGATTCTGTAGTTTGCAGAAACATCCCATATTTGGTCGCAAACTGCTGTACGGCAACACGGCAGGATGCAAAAGGAAAGGAACGCCATATGGTTTTTGGAAGGCAGATTTTGATGGACTGGTTTATTTACGCCATGTCCCATTTGAAGCCCCCCTGATGTAACCCTAGAGTAGAAACTCCAAAAAAGTGACCCCCATCTAAGAAACTACACACTTCAAGGTATTCCACACTGATTTTACAAACATTGTTAACCCTTTAGTTGTTCTACAAGAGTTATTGGCAAAAGGAGATGAAATAAAAAAAAAATAATTGTTACTTTCCATAAAAAAACAATATAGAGCAACCAAAAATAATATTTACCCTAAAAAATTCCCCAAAAAACTGCCACCTTACTCTGTAGGTTCAAAGATGGGGTCCACTTTTATGGAGTTTCTACTCTAGTTCCCTTCTTCTATGTCTTTTATGGCCTGCCGTTTGGCCAAACAGTAGTTTACAACCACATATGGGGTGTTTCTGCAAAGTACAGAATCAGGGCAACCCATATTGAGTTTTGTTTGGCAGTTAATCCTTGCTTTATTCCTGGAAAAAATGGGTTCAAATGGAAAATGTTCCAAAAATCGAAATTCTAAGGCCTCTTTCAGACGGGCGTTGCGGGTGCACTCCGTCAAACAGTGCGGGTGCGTTGCGGGAATTGCCGCGATTTTTCCCTGCGAGTGCAAAGCGCTGTCATGCGTTTTGCACGCGCGGGAGAAAAATCTGCACTTTTGGTACCCAGACCCGAACCTGCACTTCTTCACAGAAGTGCATGTTTGGGTCAGAAATTGTCCCGCTGGTAATGTTCCAAAAATGAAGTAGAGATATGGGGAATGTAAAGTAATAACTTTTTTGGGGGGTATTACTATGTATTTTAGAAGTAAAGAATTTTAAACTTTAAAATTTGCAAATGTTTCAAAATTTTTTGTAAATTTGGTATTTTTTTATACCAAAAAATTTACTTTTTTTAATTAAAGCGGTATTATTGGTCCACAGAGCATTTTTATGACACGGGAACTGCCTTAGTGTTAGTGAACATCAAACATGGGATGTGAGCAAGGTCGTGGTGGTGTTGGAGGAGCTCCTGTTGTTGGGAGAGGATGTGGCCGTTCAGCACCAACTACAGGTCCAAGTGAAACACCTTCCTCAGGTGCGCGTAGGCGACAGAACCTGCAGCGTTATTTGGTAGGCCCGAATGCCACTCTACGGATGGTGAGGCTAGAACAAGTACAGGCGATAGTAGATTGGGTGGCTGACCATGGCTCTCAGTTCCTTCAGAGTATTTCCTACCCAGTCCTCTGCAGAAAGCTCAGAGTTGGCACCTGCAGCCGATGCCCATCAGTCTTTCACCTCATCCCCTTTCAAATCAGCCAAGCAGTCTGAGCTCCAAGTCATGCAGCAAACTCTTATGCTTTTTGATGACTCTGCTGGCAGGGTTTTCCCAGCCCATCCAACTAGCCCAGCCCCAGAAGTAGAAGACATTGAATGCACTGATGCCCAACTACTTATGTTGCAGGATGAGGACATGGGAAGACTGCCACAGCACGTCTCTGATAATGACGAAACACAGGTGCCAACTGCTGTGGCTTTCTGCAATGTGCAGACCGACGAGGAGGGCAGGGGTCAAGAATGGGTGGAAGATGATGTGGAGGATGATGAGGTAGGTCCTAGACCCAGACTGGACTCATGGTCGTGCTAGTGACGTGTGCAGTTCTGAGGAAGAGGCAGTGGTCGCACAGAGGCAACAGCACAGCAAAAGAGGTAGCAGGGTTCAAAAGCGGAGTGGCTGTTCGAGAGACAGTACGCCTCCTACTGCCCACCGCACCCAGGCACCGAGCACACCAAGGCCAGCTCCAAGGATTTCTTTGGCGTGGCAGTTCTTCACACTATGTCCTGACTAGAAGACACGAGTGGTTTGTACGTTGTGCCATCAGAACCTGAAGCGAGGCATAAACATTCTTAACCTGAGCACAACCTGCATGACCAGGCATCTACATGCAAAGCGCGAACTGCAATGGAGTAAACACCTTAAAAACCAAGAAAGGTCTCAGGCTCCTCCTGCTTCCTCTTCTGCTGCTGTCTCTGCCTCTTACTCCACCTCTGGTGTCACCGTGGCAAATGCCAACCAGCAAACAGAGGATGTGCCACCAACACCACCACCACCAACACCACCACCATCACCAAGCATCTCCACGATGTCACACGCGAGCGTTCAGTTGTCCATCTTCCAAACACTGGAGAGAAGGAGGAAATACCCACCCTCGATCCTTGGCCCTGAATGCCAGCATATCAAAATTACTGGCCTTTGAAATGCTTTCATTCCGACTAGTGGAGACCGACTGTTTCAAACAGCTGATGGCGGTGGCTGTCCCACAGTACTTAGTTCTCAGCTGCCACCACTTTTTCAGGCGAGCCGTCCCTTGCCTGCACAACCAAGTGGAGGATAAAATCAAGTGTGCACTGTGCAACGCCATCTGTGGCAACGTCCACAAAACCACATATACATGGACCAGTAAGCTCGGCCAGGGCCGCTATATCTCCCTAACTGCACACTGGGTAAATGTAGTGGCGGCTGGTCCCGAGGCAGATAGCTGTTTCGCCCATGTCCTTCCACCACCGAGGATCGCAGGGCATTATTCTTTGCCTCCTGTTTCCTCCTACTCCGCATCCTCCTCTCCTCTTCTACCACCTCCACATTTGGTCAGGGAAAGAACTTCACCACCAACTTCAGCACAGCCAGGGGTAAACGTCAGCAGGCGATTTTAAAACTCATGTGTTTGGGGGACAAACCCCACACCGCACAGGAGCTTTGGAGGGGCATAGAACAGCAGACTGATAAGTGGTTGCTGCCGGTGAGCCTCAAGCCCGGCCTGGTGGTGTGCAATAATGGGCGAAATCTCGTTGCAGCTCTGGGACTAGCCGGTTTGACGCACATACCTTGCCTGGTGCATGTGCTGAATCTGGTGGTGCAGAAGTTTCTTAAAAACTACTCAGACATGTCAGAGCTGTAACAGAAAGTGTGGTCCATCTGTGCAGGCTTTCGGCGTTCTACTGCTGCTCACCTGTCTGCACTGCAGCGTAACTTTGGCCTTCTCGCTCAACTCCTCATATGCGACATGCCCACCAGGTGGAACTCCACCTTGCATATGCTGGAGAGACTGTGCAAGAAGCAGCAGGCGATAGTGGAGTTTCAGCAGCAGCACACACGGGTCAGTCACTCTGCTGCACAGCACCACTTCACCACCAGTGACTGTGCCTCCATACGAGACCTGTGTACCTTGTTGCGGTCTTTTAAATACTCAACCAACATGGCCAGTGCTGATGCCGCCATTGTTAGCATTACAATACCACTTCTATGTTTCCTTGAAAAAACAATTACCGCAATGATGGAAGAGGATGTGGCACAGGAGGAGGAGGAAGAGGGGGCATTTCACAGGGTTTCAGGCTGGTCATTCAGAAGTGGCTCAGAGAGGGTAGGTTCATGCACCAGCAGAGGCTAGGTACACATGTGGCCAGCCAGGGCAGAGTTCTGGAGGACGAGGAGGAGGAGGTAGAGGAGGACGAGAAATCGGGTTCACTGCAGGGTGGCATCCAACGCAGCTCATGGCCGTCAATGGAGCGTGGCTGGGGGGATACGGAGGACACAGAAGATGTTCCACCTACAGAGGACAGCTTATCTTTACATCTGGGCTCTCTGGCACACATGAGCGACTACATGCCACATTGTAACTTGTGCTGACTATTGGTTTGCCACTCTACTAGATCCCTGCTACAAAGACAATGTGCCCTCCTTAATTCCCGCAGTGGAGCATGATAGGAAGCTGCTCGACTACAAGCACACACTGGTAGATGCACTCCTGAGGGCATTCCCAACTGACACTGGGGGACAAGTAGAAGCACAAGGCGAAGGCAGAGGAGGAGGAGGAAGAGGTCGCCAACACAGCTGTGTCATGGGCAGCACCCCAGAAGGCAGGGTTAGCATGGCCGACATGTGGAAAAGCTCTGTCACCATGCCACAGCAACATGCACCAGCAGCTGATATAGAACGTCTTAGCAGGAGGCAGCATTTAAACAATATGGTGGAACAGTACATATGCACACGCCTACACATACTGACTGATGGTTCTGCCCCATTTAACTTCTGGGTCTCCAAATTGTCAACATGGCCTGAGCTTGCGCTTTATGCCTTGGAGGTGCTGGCCTGGCCTGCAGCCAGTGTATTGTCTGAACGTGTATTTAGCACGCCAGGGGGCGTCATTACAGACAAACGCAGCAGCCTGTCCACAGCCAACATGGACAAGCTCACTTCGTTAAAATGAACCAGGCATGGATCCCACAGGACTTGTCCGTACCTTGTGCAGAATAGACATTTATAACCGCCTCAACGATACATTCTTGTACTCCAGTGCACTTATTCATTGAATCCTTTTTTTTAATTTGTGCCATTATTTTGGGGGCCAAAAAAAAAATACAACCTTTTAAGATACCCCCTCCTCCTCCTTCATCACCACTTCCACCAACAACACAACATTCGCTGCAGCCTCAACCTCCGATTCCGCATCCACCTGCTCCTCCGAGTTGCTGGTTAATAATGTTTAATTTTAATATCTTCTATTTTATTTTAAGTTATTTCCCCATTGGTGGGTGACATAAAGCCTATTTTGCCATGAATGAACCTCTCCTCTGTCTGGGTGCCAGGGGCCTAAATTTCTTAAAGTCGCCTGTTGCATTGGTGGGTGACATTAACTTCTTTTTGCCGTGAATGAATATCTCCTCTGTCTGGGTGCCAGGGGCCTACATTTCTGAAAATCGCCTGTTGCATTGGTGGATGACATGAAGCCTGTTTTGCCGTGAAAGAACATCTCCTCTGTCTGGGTGCCAGGGGCCTTACTTACTGAAAATCGCCTGTTCCATTGGTGGGTGACATTCACAACGTTTTGCCATGAATGAACCTCTCCTCTCTGGGTGCCAGGGGCCTACATTTCTGAAAATCGCCTGTTCTATTGGTGGATGACATTAACCTCTTTTTGTCGTGAATAAACCTCTCCTCTATCTGGGTGCCAGGGGCCTAACTTACTAAAATTTTTATTTTCTACTGGTGGGTGACATTAACCTCATTTTGCCATGAATGAACCTCTCCTCTGTCTGGGTGCCATGGTCTTACATTAGTGACAATTGCCTGTTCTATTGGTGGGTGACATGAAGCCTGTTTTGCCATGAAAGAACCTCTCCTCTGTCTGGGTGCCAGAGGCCTAAGTTACTGAAAATCGCCTTTTCCATTGGTGGGTGACATTAACCTCTTATTGCCATGAATAAACCTCTCCTCTGTCTGGGTGCCAGGGGCCTACATTTCTGAAAATTGCCTATTCCATGGGTGGGTGACATTAACCTCTTTTTGCCATGAATGAACCTCTCCTCTGTTTGGGTGCCAGGGGCCTACATTAGTGACAATTGCCTGTTCCATTTGTGGGTGACATGAAGCCTGTTTTGCCGTGAATGAAGCTCTCCTCTGTCTGGGTACCAGGGGCCTACATTTATGAATATCACCTGTTCCATTGGTGGGTGACATTAACCCAGTTTTGCCAGTGATAAGCCCCTGCTGTGCATTGCTGGCAGGAAACCAAATTTTGTAAAAACGTATGTTACTGATCAAAAGATGCGTGACTACAAACATGGTAGACATGCTGCTGATGGAATTCCCACCTGAGCCTCCACAACCTCCTACTCCATATCCACCTCCTCCTCCTAGTTGGCAATTAATAATGTTTAATTTTATTTATTTAATTTTATTTTAAGTCATTTCCCTATTCAGGGCATTTACCTACATTTTGCTGCCTTTTGCAGCCCTCTGGCCCTTTCCAGGGCAATTTTACAGCCATTTTAGTGCACAAAAGCTTGGATCCCCATTGACTTCAATGGGGTCCGGGTTCGGGTGTGAGTTCAGGTTAAGTTCGGATCCCAAGCCCGAACAATTTTATGAAGTTCGGCCGAACTCATCAAACCCGAACATTCAGGTGTCCGCTCAACTTTATTAACTACCTAACATTAAAATTGCAAAACCCTCCAGAAAATATAGCCTAATGAGACCTTTTATTTTATAGGATGAGTTGTAATTTTTAAGGAAATATTTTGAAGTACATATATTTTAGCATTGAATGTTAACTAGCCATTCAAACAACTTCATCTCAAAGATGACTTTAGGTGAATCTGAACATATAGTATCTATCTAACTTTGATAAAAATTGTTCATGGTATCTATCCTAAAAAACACTTTAGAAATCTCTGCAACTAGGGGTCTCCCTTCTAGCAATGGAAGAAAGTGGGTGCGTCTTTCTTCACTGTCTGGTTCCGGTGCACAGAATGTTTCTGAGCTCTGTGCAGAGGTCCCTTTGCTATCCAGGGCTCAGAGCTTGAACACTGACGAATACTCAGCATCTCAAACTGCTCTTTTCTGCATATGACAGCCACATCTTCCTTCTAGTACATAGTAACTGCATTTCCTACTCCAGTCATGATACAATTTATTTAAAAAATGACTGAATGCATCTGCATCTGTTGTTTTTAGCTTGCTTATTAGTCAGCATCCCTCACTGGACTAACTCTGCCACCATTTACATAGTCCTTGCCCCATCTGTGATGTAATCAATGTGTGCTTGTGCTCTGGATCTTTCTCCTCATAAAGTCGCCCTCTGCCTCATAAACTGTGTTCTTTGACCTGCAATTATTCCCCCTCTATGCTATCATGAAAATGTGTTTTCTGAGTTCTAGCTTATGTGCTATGAACATAAACTGTCTCTTACATACCATGTATGCTGAGGATAGGGATAAGTATTACAATGGGGCTCACTGTTGTTTGACCTAGAAGTAGGGATGTCCCGATACAGATAACAGTATCGGTATTGGGACCGATACTGGCATTTGCATGAGTACTTGTACTCGCGCAAATGCTGCCAATACCGCTGCCAATACCAGAAGTTACGGCCCTGCAGCTCCTATACAGTATTTATGTAAACCTAATCTATGTAAAAGTAGCCCGAATTTACTAACTATTGCTACGCAGTCTCCCTCAGTCTCTCTCAGTTCCTCCATGCGCCTCCTGGAGGAGGAGGCGCATGGAGGGACTGAGCGCTCAAGCTGATAGATAGATAATAGTTAGTAAGTTCGGTCTACTTTTACATAGATTAGGTTTACATAAATACTGTATAGGAGCTGCGGGGCCTGTGTATTAGAGTCACACTGCACCGGCCGCCACGGCCCCCAACTCCGGACACTTGATGATGACCCTGTCATGGGGGATGTGTGGGTGACCCTGTCATGGGGGATCTGTGGGTGACCCTGTCATGGGGGATCTGTGGGTGTGCCTGTCATCAGGGATCTGTGGGTGACCCTGTCATGGGGGGATCTGTGGGTGACACATATATAGCATAAGATGCTATATATGTTTCATCCACAGATCCCCCATGACAGGGTCACCCCCAGATCACCCTATAGCAGCGTCACCCCCAGATCACCCCATGGCAGCGTCACCCACAGATCACTCCATAGCAGCGTCACCCACAGATCACCCCATAGCAGCGTCAACCACAGATCCCCCCATAGCAGCATCCCTCACAGATCACACCATAGCAGCGTCACCCACAGATCACCCCATAGCTGCATCACCCAGAGATCACCCCATGACAGCGTCACCCACAGATCCCCCATGACAGAGTCACCCACAGTTTCCCCATAGCAGCAACACCCACAGATTCCCCATAACAGCGACACCCACAGATAACCCCATAGCAGCGTCACCCACAGACAACCCCATAGCAGCGTCACCCACAGATAACCCCATAGCAGCGTCACCCACAGATAACCCCATAGCAGCGTCACCCACAGATAACCCCATAGCAGCGTCACCCACAGATCCCCCTGGAGGCACATTGGTTGTGAAACACTGTTTTAAGCCCATTTATTAATTTATTAACCCTTGTACAAAGGAAAAGTAAAACCGTTGTCCATAGCAACCAAATTCCAGCTTTCATTTTTTTCATTGCTATCAGCAACTGCGCCGCTGTTTCTTTATACAAGGTTTGATATATCTGCTCTATGTTATAATTGGTATTGGTAATTGGTATCAGTGATTACTTAAATATAAGTATCGGTACTCATACTCAGTATTAAAAAAAATGGTATCGGGACATCCCTACCTAGAAGCATAGAAAAAAGAAGTCTACAGCAGTATAGTACTGGCAGATTGCCTATATTTGGACACCCCCAGGCTTGAGGAGAACTGCTGGATGCAGGAGTAGAATATTGGCGCAGCTATAAGTCAACATAAGCAGACCAGAGCATTGGGGAAGGCCAAAATGGATCCTCACACTTCCCCCAGCTAAAGCAGAAGTTAAAATAGGAGACGCTCTAAAACTAACGTATCCTTTAAATTTATATTGTTTGCAAAATACAGAAGTTTGGTGTGAAAAAGTTTCATTATTTAATAGAAAAAAGTGTGGCATAGGAACAGGAGCACAGAAGGCATATATTTTATTACTGAAGAGAGAGGTCAGGGTCCCCAGGGTCCAGAAGAACAGTTACAAAGACTGGAGCATACTTCAATATTAAAGGGAAGACATAAAGTAGGCAAGGGGGAGGACTACAATATACTTTAGTACCATACACAGAGCTGAGGTGAGGGTGGGCATAGCACTATTGGGCAAAATATTCCTAAGGAATCCTCTGCCCAAGCTTTATTTTACTTTATGTCCTGTCACCCTGAGAGGAGATAAAGAAGTTGTAGGTAGAAACAGTTTCTACTAATTACTACCAGCTCTCTCTGCACTTGAACTGAGACCTGAACAGTGTTTGGTCAAAACAGGACTAACCTTTTTTACTTGAACACGGTTCAGGGAAATCAGTGGAGGGAGATCAAGCAAATAACAGAAAAAGAATAATCCATTGTGCCTCACTCTCCAAGAGGGTGTGACATAACAAAAAAGGTTTGATTTAGCAGAAAATGGTTGTGGCTTAAGTTGTACCATTTTGTTCATACATTTTGGCAAAAATTATGTTACAAAGTAAGCCAAGTAAGTAAAAAAAATAACAACTATATATATATATATATATATATATATATATATATATATTAATATATATATATATATATATATATATATACACACTCACCTAAAGAGTTATTAGGAACACCTGTTCTATTTCTCATTAATGCAATTATCTAGTCAACCAATCACATGGCAGTTGCTTCAATGCATTTAGGGGTGTGGTCCTGGTCAAGACAATCTCCTAAACTCCAAACTGAATGTCAGAATGGGAAAGAAAGGTGATTTAAGCAATTTTGAGCGTGGCATGGTTGTTGGTGCCAGACGGGCCGGTCTAAGTATTTCACAATCTGCTCAGTTACTGCTATTTTCACGCACAACCATTTCTAGGGTTTACAAAGAATGGTGTGAAAAGGGAAAAACAGCCAGTATGCGGCAGTCCTGTGGGCGAAAATGCCTTGTTGATGCTAGAGGTCAGAGGAGAATGGGCCGACTGATTCAAGCTGATAAAAGAGCAACGTTGACTGAAATAACCACTCGTTACAACCGATGTATGCAGCAAAGCATTTGTGAAGCCACAACACGCACAACCTTGAGGTGGATGGGCTACAACAGCAGAAGACCCCACTGAGTACCACTCATCTCCACTACAAATAGGAAAAAGAGGCTACAATTTGCACAAGCTCACCAAAATTGGACTGTTGAACACTGGAAAAATGTTGCCTGGTCTGATGAGTCTCAATTTCTGTTGAGACATTCAAATGGTAGAGTCCGAATTTGGCGTAAACAGAATGAGAACATGTATCCATCATGCCTTGTTGCCACTGTGCAGGCTGGTGGTGGTGTTGTAATGGTGTGGTGGATGTTTTCTGGGCACACTTTAGGCCCTTAGTGCCAATTGGCCATCGTTTAAATGCCACGGGCTACCTGAGCATTGTTTCTGACCATGTCCATCCTTTCATGACCACCATGTACCCATCCTCTGATGGCTACTTCCAGCAGGATAATGCACCATGTCACAAAGCTCGAATCATTTCAAATTGGTTTCTTGAACATTACAATCTGTTCGTTGTACTAAAATGGCTCCCACAGTCACTAGTTCTCAACCCAATAGAGCATCTTTTGGATGTGGTGGAACGGGAGCTTTTTGCCCTGGATGTGCATCCCCCAAATCTCCATCAACTGCAAGATGCTATCCTATCAATATGGGCCAACATTTCTAAAGAATGCTATCAGCACCTTATGGAATCAATGCCACGTAGAATTAAGGCAGTTCTGAAGGAAAAAAGGGGTCCAACACCGTATTAGTATGGTGTTCCTAATAATTCTTTAGGTGAGTGTGTGTATGTATATATATATATATATATATATATATATATATGTCACCTTTACAGAAAAAATTGGATTATCTACAGTAAATCATGTATGATTTCTTAAAGATAATACTTGAAGGGATTGTGTCATGAAAAATATTATACATTTTTCAAACCAGCAGCTGGATCTGGATAGTTTTGTATTTGCTTGTAATTAAAAATTTAGTATAACCAGTGCACTTTTCAATAAAATGTATCTATACAGCGCCACCCGCTGTTTGTTCTCTTCCACATTTTTTGTCCCTCTCACTGAGCTGGTTAAACATGCTCAGTTTAAATCTTTCACTGTCACCAGCAATACATTCTGTTAGAAGCTATGACTGTTGCAGGGAGAATGCAGCGATTGTGCAGATCTTTGAACCTATGTGCAGTACAGGGCTGGTTGTAGCTTTGTACATCAATTATGGCATAATGCCTTCAAGCTTACAATCCGAGGTATCTTTTCTAGGAAATGTAGTCATATGGAGTGCTATGAACAGTGATAATCTCTGTACAGCGCTGTTAAATATGTTACCTGCTTATACTGTTTGGTACCATCAAAAAGACTGAATATATTGATGCACAGTAAACTTGCTTTATTTTTCTTAGGAGTTGAAGAGCCAGAGAAGTTTTTCTCTGCTTCTATCATGGATGTTTATTTTGTTCAAATACCCAGTGCTGGTAGAGTCAGATAAAGTTGCATTAGAGTAAAGCAATCCTGCCGCCATTATTCTTCTGAAAAGGCATTGTTGAGCGAATCAAAGTATCCGAAGTGGACTGCGATCCAAATTTCCGGAAAAATTATATTTGCTACGAAACCAAATTTGTGTATGCTTCACAAATCAATTTTCCCTGAAATGGAGGTGAAAAAATAAATATTCACCTCATCCATTTAATTGCAAAGAGGCAGTCATGGGCATCTTGATTGAAGATCCCAGGCAAAATATTGTGCATACTGACGTCACCACGCCGGCCAGCATGATGATGTCATCACACACAGGGCGAGATTTCATGCAGTGTCTTCAATCAAGATGTCCATGGCGGCCTCTTTGCGATCAAATGGATAAGGTTAGAATTATTTGTTTATATTTTTACCAGATTAACCCCTGAATGCCCTCACTATTATTCTCACATGCCGTGATCAGTGATGAATGAGGCATCCAAGGGTTTCAATGATGGGGGAGCTGCACAATCCCTGTTCCCCGTCAATGCACCTGCTTCTTACAAAGAAATGCGCTTTGTGACAAAGTAATTTGTCATGAAACAAATTTCTTTGGGAAAGCCAAATCAAATCTTCAGGATAGATAATATGTGTGTAATCGCTAGGTTATATCCATTGGGACTCCCAGTGAATCAATAGAATGGATGACCAGTGTCCCCAATTTTCTGGTGCAGCATATGTAGTAACAACGCTCCTGTTACAGTGGACCTCCTACTGGACTCCTAAGCCTAGAATTTAAATGATTAAATAACTATTTATATTCAATCTTTTCCTACAAAACTCAGCTTCTACTGTTTTGTAACATGCTGCCTTCCCACCAGACACCATGTTTAACATGATTTTAAGCAAATATTTTACTTCTTCAATCCACTTTGCTTGCTTCTAAATGTGAATGATTAGAACAAATAACAGAATTTATCATAGGTGAAGAGGATAATTCATCAGAAAAAGGTCATCTTCACGTGTTCCTAAGAATTAGATTTCAATATCAATGTTAACAAAAAGATACTTGGCCAGGGTCAAACCAGCATTCAACAGCATACATAATAAAAAGACTAAAAGAAAAGAAAATTAAATATAAAACCGAAAACTGTTGAAGAACATCTACTGTGTCAAAAAAGCAAATTGTTTCAAAATATATATCCACATATCAAAATGGGTAATTTCCATTTTCCAGTAATTACCATCCTAGTCACCATAATAATACTTGGTACCTTCGATATTTGAATAGATTATAGAGATTAGAGATAAGCGAATTTTTAAAAAGTTCGAATCGCCGATTCGCCAAATTTTTGGGGAAAATTTGGTTCGGTCCAAATATATTTGCGGTGAATCTTGTTAAAAAACGGCTATTTCCTGGCTTCACAGAGCCTTTATAGTGGTGTAGAACACTGTGCCTTGCAGTAACACGCATAGGGAGTCTACTGTGGTAGTGAAATAATACTGTGAGTCTGTATGACATGCAGATGACAGGCGCTTCTCTTAGAATCACTGCACACTTTACTTATTTAGGCAGTCACGGGGGCAAAACCGACCAAAAGACTCAAGTGTGAACTCAACCTTACAGGTTGAAGTTAGAGTTAAGAAGAAGAGCACTCCTTTTACACCGTCGTCAGCTGATTCCCTTTTAATCCGGAGGAATAAAAAGCAGTCTGGTTTGAGAGCTCCATTTATACAAGCAGGCAAATAACGTGAGTTTATGAGCGTTCACGTGTTTGACTTTTAAAAGTGTGTGTTTATATCAAGTGTGTGACTTTAGATTAAGTGACTTCAGATTCAGGGACTTTAGTGAGGGACTGCAGCAAATCAGTTTCTTATCACTGCATTATATTGTATTTTTCTCTTTTCTTGAGTAATCCCCATTTAGTATGTGTTCTATTATTGACAACTCAGTCAAGTGCACATCTTGTCTAATGTAGTCCAGAAACAGCCGTTTAAGGGTGCATATCTTTGTTCAAAAATTTAGCAAATTGACCGTTTGGAATCGCACATTGATTATGTAACCGGGCAGGTTTCAACACTGAGAGGCGTTAACAATTTGGAAAAGAGTTTGCTGCTCACTGAGAAAGCACTCTATGGGGTAGATGTGGGGGAGGGTAGTAACAAGGAAGCTGAGTAAAGTAAGGTAACTAGCTGGATAACAGTTTGAAAGTAGAGTAGAGGGAAGAGTGCCACAGAAGCTAGCGCTGGTCTGACACACCCCAACAAGTTTGCAAGGTTGGCAGATGAGGGGGATGACAGTTCAGAGAGAGCACTGCTGCAGCTAGACCCTTCCTCTGCCAGTCAGGGGAATGTAGGCTCCAGTAAGCAGGGGACCAGTAGAGTAGGTCAGGCCAGACAGGTGCTGGTAGTGGGAGACTCAATTATTAGGGGTACAGATAGGGAAATCTGTCACAAAGACCAGGATCATCGACAAGGACCTCAAAGATAGTATTTTCCAAAATACTACCTGTACCTCGAGCACACAAGAAAAGCAGTGGGAGATTAGGGAGGTTAACAAGTGTCTCAAAAGCTGGTGTAGGAAGGAGGAGGTTGGGTTCCTGGATAACTGGACCGACTTCTCTGTCAGCTACAGGCTCTATCATAGGGATGGGCTGCACCTCAATGGGGAAGGGGCAGCTGTGTTGGGTGAGAAGATGGCTACAGTAGAAGGTTAGAAGAGTGTTTAAACTAGGGACTGGGGGAAGGCAAATTACATTATAGGATGGGAAGATAGTGCAGATAGAGACCAGGGGCAAGGTAGTGGGACTGGTGGTGGTGGGGGTGATATGGTGGAAGGAGGGACTAGAACAGTTCAGAAGGAAAGGTGTAGGGTAAAAAAAATATACATAAACCTCTTATTGTATGTATACTAATGCCAGAAGCCTGAATAATAAAACTGGTGGACTGGAATTAGTGATGTGTGAGGAGGACTATGGCATAGTGGAAATAACTGAGACATGGCTGGATGATAGCTATGACTGGGTAGTTAATGTACCGGTTTAAAGTTGGTTTAGAGAGGATCAGGAAAACCGGAGAGGGGGAGGGATCTGCCTTTATGTAAAGTCCTGTCTAAAGCCCAGTCCGAGATGATAGAAGTGAGAGACATGAACATGTGGAGTGACTGTGGGTAGAAATACATGGAGGCAAAAACAATAATAAATTACTAATAGAAGTTTATTATAAACCACCTAATATACCAGAGTCCACAGAAACTCTACAACTTAACGAGATAGACGAGGCGGCAAATGATAATGAGGCTGTTATTATGGGGGACTTCCACTACCCAGATATAGATTAGATAACTGAAACCTGTACATCTCATAAAGGAAACAGGTTCTTGGCAATAACCAAAGACAATTACCTGTCCCAACTGGTTCAGGAGCCGACTAGAGGGATGGCCATACTGGACTTAGTATTAACCAATAGACCTGACAGAACAACAGATGTGCAGGTTGGGGGACACCTGGGAAATAGTGACCATAAAGTAATAACCTTCCAATTATCATTCAAAAGAGTGTTTCTTCAGGGAGGAACAAAAATACCAAACTTCAAAATAGCTAAATTTAGACAACTAAGAGAGGCCACAGGCCTAACTAACTGGGACAAAGTCCTCAAAAATAAAAATACACCCACAAAATAGGATATTTTTAATAGCATCCTAAAATCTAATTGTGAGAGGTACATACCTTATGGGAATAAAAGGTTATGGAACAATGAGAAAACAATGTGGATAAATAGAACTGTAAATAAAGCAGTAAATGACAAAAAGAAAGCATTTAAATCACTAAAACAGGAGGGTAGCGAGGAAGCACTTAAAAACTATAAGGAAAAAAATATAATATGTAAAAAACAAATAAAAGCGGACAAACTAGAGACCGAGGAATTAATTGCCAAAGAGAGCAAAACTAACCCTAAAATGTTCTTCAATTATATAAATGGTAAATAGTATAAATCTGAAGGTGTCGGCCCTTTACAGAGTGATGAGGGGGGAGTTTCAGAGAGAGATGAGGAGAAAGAAAAGCTATTGAATATTTTTTTCTCCACTGTATTGCAGAATGTAAATGTAAATTCCACATTAAAAGTGCCCTGTCTGACCCAGGATGAAGTACAGCGGTGTCTTAAAAAGATTAAAATAGACAAATCTCCAGGACTAGAGATGAGCGAACACCTGGATGTTCGGGTTCGAGAGGTTCGGCCGAACTTCCGGAAAATGTCCGGGTTCGTGATCCAAACTCAACCCAAACTTCACCCCGAACCCGAACCCCATAGAAGTCAATGGGGACCCGAACTTTTGGGCACTAAAAAGGCTGTAAAAGACTCCCGGAAAGGGCTAGAGGGCTGCAAAAGGCAGCAAAATGTAGGTAAATCCCGTGCAAACAAATGTAGATAGGGAAATGATGACTTAACATAAAATAAAATAAAATTAACCAATATTAATTGGAGTTAGGTCCCATAGCACAGAATCAGGCTTCAAATCACCCACCAATGGAGAAGGTCGCTTACTATTATTTAGACCCCAGCATCCAGACAAAGGAGAGAGGTCCCATAGCAGAGAATCTGGCATCATATCAACCACCACAGGAGTAGGCCACTTTTAGTTACTTTGACCCCTGCACCCAGAAAGAGGAGAGAGGCCCCACAGCACATATTCAGGCATCATATCACCCACCACAAGAGTAGGCCACCATTTAGTTAATTTGACCCCTGCACCCATGTCAGCTGGTACAAGCATCACTTTTACATCACCCAGCACAAGAGAAGGCCACTTTTAGAGACTTTGACCCCTGCACCCAGACGGAGGAGAGAGGTTTCACAGCAGAGAATCAGGCATTTAGATCACCCACCACAGGAGTAGGCCATCATTTAATGGGACCCCGGCAACCATGTCAGATGGCACAAGTATAACATTTATATCACCCAGCACAGGAGAAGGCGACTTTGAGAGACTTTGACCCCTGCACCCAGACGGAGGAGAGAGGTTTTCACAGCAGAGAATCAGGCATTTAGATCACCCACCACAGGAGTAGGCCATCATTTAATGGGACCCCGGCAACCATGTCAAATGGTACAAGCATCAGTTTTACATCACCCAGCACAAGAGAAGGCGACTTTGAGAGACTTTGACCCCTGCACCCAGACGGAGGAGAGAGGTTTTCACAGCAGAGAATCAGGCATTTAGATCACCCACCACAGGAGTAGGCCACCATTTAATGGGACCCCGGCAACCATGTCAGATGGTACAAGCATCAGTTTTACATCACCCAGCACAAGAGAAGGCCACTTTTAGAGACTTTGACCCCTGCACCCAGACGGAGAAGAGAGGTTTTCACAGCACATATTAAGGCCTCATATCACCCACCACAGGAGTAGGCCACCATTTAGTTAATTTGACCCCTGCACCCATGTCAGATGGTACAAGCATCAGTTTTACATCACCCAGCACAAGAGAAGGCCACTTTTAGAGACTTTGACCCCTGCACCCAGACGGAGGAGAGAGGTTTCACAGCAGAGAATCAGGCATTTAGATCACCCACCACAGGAGTAGGCCATCATTTAATGGGACCCCGGCAACCATGTCAGATGGCACAAGTATAACATTTATATCACCCAGCACAAGAGAAGGCCACTTTGAGAGACTTTGACCCCTGCACCCAGACGGAGGAGAGAGGTTTCACAGCAGAGAATCAGGCATTTAGATCACCCACCACAGGAGTAGGCCAACATTTAATGGGACCCCGGCAACCATGTCAGATGGCACAAGCATCAGTTTTACATCACCCAGCACAAGAGAAGGCCACTTTTAGAGACTTTGACCCCTGCACCCAGACGAAGGAGAGAGGTTTTCACAGCACATATTAAGGCCTCATATCACCCACCACAGGAGTAGGCCACCATTTAGTTAATTTGACCCCTGCACCCATGTCAGATGGTACAAGCATCAGTTTTACATCACCCAGCACAAGAGAAGGCCACTTTGAGAGACTTTGACCCCTGCACCCAGACGGAGGAGAGAGGTTTCACAGCAGAGAATCAGGCATTTAGATCACCCACCACAGGAGTAGGCCACCATTTAATGGGACCTCGGCAACCATGTCAGATGGCACAAGTATAACATTTATATCACCCAGCACAGGAGAAGGCGACTTTGAGAGACTTTGACCCCTGCACCCAGACGGAGGAGAGAGGTTTCACAGCAGAGAATCAGGCATTTAGATCACCCACCACAGGAGTAGGCCACCATTTAATGGGACCCCGGCAACCATGTCAGATGGTACAAGCATCAGTTTTACATCACCCAGCACAAGAGAAGGCGACTTTGAGAGACTTTGACCCCTGCACCCAGACGGAGGAGAGAGGTTTCACAGAAGAGAATCAGGCATTTAGATCACCCACCACAGGAGTAGGCCACTATTTAATGGGACCCCGGCAACCATGTCAGATGGCACAAGTATAACATTTATATCACCCAGCACAGGAGAAGGCGACTTTGAGAGACTTTGACCCCTGCACCCAGACGGAGGAGAGAGGTTTCACAGCAGAGAATCAGGCATTTAGATAACCCACCACAGGAGTAGGCCACCATTTAATGGGACCCCGGCAACCATGTCAGATGGTACAAGCATCAGTTTTACATCACCCAGCACAAGAGAAGGCCACTTTTAGAGACTTTGACCCCTGCACCCAGACGGAGGAGAGAGGTTTCACAGCAGAGAATCAGGCATTTAGATCACCCACCACAGGAGTAGGCCACCATTTAATGGGACCCCGGCAACCATGTCAGATGGCACAAGTATAACATTTATATCACCCAGCACAGGAGAAGGCGACTTTGAGAGACTTTGACCCCTGCATCCAGACGGAGGAGAGAGGTTTCACAGCAGAGAATCAGGCATTTAGATCACCCACCACAGGAGTAGGCCACCATTTAATGGGACCCCGGCAACCATGTCAGATGGCACAAGCATCAGTTTTACATCACCCAGCACAAGAGAAGGCCACTTTTAGAGACTTTGACCCTGCACCCAGACGGAGAAGAGAGGTTTTCACAGCACATATTAAGGCCTCATATCACCCACCACAGGAGTAGGCCACCATTTAGTTAATTTGACCCCTGCATCCATGTCAGATGGTACAAGCATCAGTTTCACATCACCCAGCACAAGAGAAGGCCACTTTTAGAGACTTTGACCCCTGCACCCAGACGGAGGAGAGAGGTTTCACAGCAGAGAATCAGGCATTTAGATCACCCACCACAGGAGTAGGCCATCATTTAATGGGACCCCGGCAACCATGTCAGATGGCACAAGTATAACATTTATATCACCCAGCACAGGAGAAGGCGACTTTGAGAGACTTTGACCCCTGCACCCAGACGGAGGAGAGAGGTTTTCACAGCAGAGAATCAGGCATTTAGATCACCCACCACAGGAGTAGGCCATCATTTAATGGGACCCCGGCAACCATGTCAAATGGTACAAGCATCAGTTTTACATCACCCAGCACAAGAGAAGGCGACTTTGAGAGACTTTGACCCCTGCACCCAGACGGAGGAGAGAGGTTTTCACAGCAGAGAATCAGGCATTTAGATCACCCACCACAGGAGTAGGCCAACATTTAATGGGACCCCGGCAACCATGTCAGATGGTACAAGCATCAGTTTTACATCACCCAGCACAAGAGAAGGCCACTTTGAGAGACTTTGACCCCTGCACCCAGACGGAGGAGAGAGGTTTCACAGCAGAGAATCAGGCATTTAGATCACCCACCACAGGAGTAGGCCACCATTTAATGGGACCTCGGCAACCATGTCAGATGGCACAAGTATAACATTTATATCACCCAGCACAGGAGAAGGCGACTTTGAGAGACTTTGACCCCTGCACCCAGACAGAGGAGAGAGGTTTCACAGCAGAGAATCAGGCATTTAGATCACCCACCACAGGAGTAGGCCACCATTTAATGGGACCCCGGCAACCATGTCAGATGGTACAAGCATCAGTTTTACATCACCCAGCACAAGAGAAGGCCACTTTGAGAGACTTTGACCCCTGCACCCAGAAGGAGGAGAGAGGTTTCACAGAAGAGAATCAGGCATTTAGATCACCCACCACAGGAGTAGGCCACTATTTAATGGGACCCCGGCAACCATGTCAGATGGCACAAGTATAACATTTATATCACCCAGCACAGGAGAAGGCGACTTTGAGAGACTTTGACCCCTGCACCCAGATGGAGGAGAGAGGTTTCACAGCAGAGAATCAGGCATTTAGATAACCCACCACAGGAGTAGGCCACCATTTAATGGGACCCGGCAACCATGTCAGATGGTACAAGCATCAGTTTTACATCACCCAGCACAAGAGAAGGCCACTTTTAGAGACTTTGACCCCTGCACCCAGACGGAGGAGAGAGGTTTCACAGCAGAGAATCAGGCATTTATATCACCCACCACAGGAGTAGGCCACCATTTAATGGGACCCCGGCAACCATGTCAGATGGCACAAGTATAACATTTATATCACCCAGCACAGGAGAAGGCGACTTTGAGAGACTTTGACCCCTGCATCCAGACGGAGGAGAGAGGTTTCACAGCAGAGAATCAGGCATTTAGATCACCCACCACAGGAGTAGGCCACCATTTAATGGGACCCCGGCAACCATGTCAGATGGCACAAGCATCAGTTTTACATCACCCAGCACAAGAGAAGGCCACTTTTAGAGACTTTGACCCCTGCACCCAGACGGAGAAGAGAGGTTTTCACAGCACATATTAAGGCCTCATATCACCCACCACAGGAGTAGGCCACCATTTAGTTAATTTGACCCCTGCACCCATGTCAGATGGTACAAGCATCAGTTTCACATCACCCAGCACAAGAGAAGGCCACTTTGAGAGACTTTGACCCCTGCACCCAGACGGAGGAGAGAGGTTTCACAGCAGAGAATCTGGCATTTAGATCACCCACCACAGGAGTAGGCCATCATTTAATTGGACCCATGTCAGATGGCACAAGTATAACATTTATATCACCCAGCACATGACAAGGCCACTTTCAGTGAGTTAGGCCTTAGCAACGAGACAGAGGAGACAGGTCAGATAGCACAAGCATCAGTTTTACTGATCACCCACTACAGGAGTCGGCCACCTTTAGTTAATTTGATAGCTTCAACCATGTCAGATGGCACTTGTATCACATTTATATCACCCAGCACATGACAAGGCCACTTTCAGTGAGTTTGGCCTTAGCAACGAGACAGAGGAGACAGGTCAGATAGCACAAGCATCAGTTTTACATCAACCACCACAGGAGAAGGGCACTTTTAGAGACTTTGACCCCTGCAGCCACACGGAGGAGAGAGGTCCCACAGCAGAGATTCAGGCATTTATATCAGCCAGCACAGGAGAAGGCCGCTTTCAGTGACTTAGGCCTTAGCACCGACACAGAGGAGACAGGTCAGATAGCGCAAGCATCAGTTTTACAGATCACCCAACACAGGAGTAGGCCACCTTTAGTTAATTTGACCACTGCACCCAGAAAGAGGAGAGAGGTCCCACAGCACATAATCAGGCATCATATCAACCACCTCAGGAGAAGGCCACCATTTAGTTACTTAGGCCTTAGCACCGACACAGAGGAGACAGGTCAGATAGCACAAGCATCAGTTTTACATCAACCACCACAGGAGAAGGGCACTTTTAGAGACTTTGACCCCTGCAGCCACACGGAGGAGAGAGGTCCCACAGCAGAGATTCAGGCATTTATATCAGCCTGCACAGGAGAAGGCCACTTTCAGTGACTTAGGCCTTAGCACCGACACAGAGGAGACAGGTCAGATAGTACAAGCATCAGTTTTACATCAACCACCACAGGAGAAGTGCACTTTTAGAGACCTTGACCCCTGCAGCCACACGGAGGAGAGAGGTCCCACAGCAGAGAATCAGGCATCATGTCAACCACCACAGGAGTAGGCCACCTTTTGTTTCTTTGACCCCTGCACCCAGAAAGAGGAGAGAGGTCCCACAGCAGAGAATCAGGCATTTCGATCACCCACCACAGGAGAAGGCCGCTTTCAGTGACTTTGGCCCCCTGCACCCACACAAAGGAGACATGTCAGACAGCACAAGTATAACATTCATAACACCCAGCACAGGAGAAGGACACTTTCATGTACTTTGGCCCCGGCACCCAGACAGAGGGAAGGTTCATTCAACTCTGGGTTGCACCCCAAGTTCCTACTTAATTTCAAAAATTGATTTTTCAATGAAGAAGTGGCCAGGAGTACAAGACAACATGGTTTAAGGCAGTTATTAAGGACTACTCTGCACAAGGGAGGGTCAGGTCTTGTGAGATCCATGCCTGGTTCATTTTTATAAACGTCAGCTTGTCCACGTTGGCTGCGGACAGGCGGCTGCGTTTGTCAGTAATGACGCCCCCTGCCGTGCTGAATACACGTTCAGATAAAACGCTGGCCGCCGGGCAGGCCAGCACCTCCAAGGCATAACATGCTAATTCTGGCCACGTGGACAATTTGGAAACCCAGAAGTTGAATGGGGCCGAACCATCTGTCAGTATGTGGAGTTGTGTGCAGACGTACTGTTCAACCATGTTAGTGAAATGTTGCCTCCTGCTAACACGTTCCAGTATCAGGTGGTGGGGCAGTTAGCTGTGGCGTGGAGACAAAACTTTTCCACATTTCTGCCATGCTAACCCTGCCCTCAGAGGAGCTGGCCGTGACACTGCTGCGTGGGCGACCTCTAGCTCCTCCTCTGCCTTGGCCTTCCACCTGTTCCCTGTGACAGTTGGGAATGCTCTCAGGAGCGCATCTACCAGTGTGCGCTTGTACTCGCGCATCTTCCTATCACGCTCCAGTGCAGGAAGTAAAGTGGGCACATTGTCTTTGTACCGTGGATCCAGCAGGGTGGCCACCCAGTAGTCAGCACACGTTAAAATGTGGGCAACTCTGCTGTCGTTGCGCAGGCACTGCAGCATGTAATCGCTCATGTGTGCAAGGCTCCCCAGAGGTAAGGACAAGCTGTCCTCTGTGGGAGGCGTATCGTCATCATCCTCTGTATCCCCCAGCCACGCACCAGGGATGTGCCTGCGCTGTGCTGGGTGCCACCCCGCTGTGAACCTGCTTCATCCTCATCCTCCTCCACCTCCTCCTCATCCTCCAGTAGTGGTCCCTGGCTGGCCACATTTGTACCTGCCCTCTGCTGTTGCAAAAAACCTCCCTCTGAGCCACTTCTAACAGACTGGCCTGAAAGTGCTAAAAACGACCTGTCATCCTCCTCCTCCTCCTCCTGGCCCTGGCCCACCTCCTCTTCCATCATCGCCCTAAGCGTTTTCTCTAGGAGACATAGAATTGGTATTGTCACGCTGATAACAGTGGCATCGCCACTGGCCATGTTGGTGGCGTACTCGAAACAGCGCAACATGGCACACAGGTCTCGCATGGAGGCCCAATCATTGGTTGTGAAGTGGTGCTGTTCCGCAGTGCGACTGACCCGTGCGTGCTGCAGCTGAAACTCCACTATGGCCTGCTGCTGCTCGCACAGTCTCTCCAGCATGTGAAAGGTGTAGTTCCACCGGGTGGGCACGTTGCATATTAGGCGGTGAGCGGGAAGGCCGAAGTTCCGCTGTAGCGCTGACAGGCGAGCAGCGGCAGGATGTGTTAGAGATGTGTGAATTTTATTCTATGTTTGTATCTTTTGGACTCTAAAGGGTTACACTTTTCTTTGAAGCTGTAACAAACTTCTTCTTAGTCTTCTCTTATCTCAGAGGGCCTCCCCTCTCTCTTCTCTGCTGTTTCAACTTTCTGTCTATGCAAGGCCATGAGGAGAAGGGAGGGGGGGCAGTGTTTGTCTTCTATCTCCCCACAGTTGCTTTGAGGGATGCCTAAGCCAATCACGTAGCTTGATGATATATATATACATATTATTCACTGCCTATAGAGAAGCACCTCCTTAAAGTGTCACATATGATGTATGCAGTATTGTTGTTAGGATAGCCGCCATTATAAGATGGCGGACATTTAGATGTTTACATTAAGTTCACATTCCAAAGTAGTGCATACTGCGCAGATGCTAATGTGTTATCTCTTCTTCTCTTATCTTTTCTTTCCTTTTGACCAATGAAATAATGCTTGAGCCTCAGGAAAGGACCGCCCTCTTCTGAAGATGTATAATTGCTTTTGCTTTTTGTAATAAAGGTAGAGATTACATTGACCAGCTATGTGTCAGAGTCTAGTCTCTCATCCACGCGTGGATATTAACCCCTTGGGGGTACCTTGATTTGGAGCACCAGAGTGCATCTCAAATGCTCTGATTAGAGTGTCTTTAACAGTTGGCGCCCGTAACGTGGGGCCCCAAGGTGAAGGGAGCATGAAACAGCCGACACACAAGAGGCCCCAGGACTTGATGAACGGCAGAGAGGAGATGGAAGGTAAGAAAACTATCTTACCCGCCTTTCTGCCATTTAGTTCGTCACTTCATGGTGCCTTAGTCTGCTGTGAGGTCATACTCAAGTATAGTAGTCGGCTAATATGCTGAAAGCCTGGGGTCCATAGAACCATAGTCTGAATTGATAGATCACTCTGGTGTGTATATGTTTTATGTGTGTCTGTGATTGTCCGAGGAGTCAATTGAGCACGGACGGCAAGACCACAGACAAATGGAGGGGACAGTAACCTCCTGGTTTGGACTAGAGGGCATTGTAGTGCCAAGGTGTGGGACAAAGTAAATTCCGGCCGGCCTGATCAGGGGTGGATGATTGGTCTGCCTGACCTGAGGTGCGGAGGAAGTCCCTGGCTGACTAGTCGTGGACGCGATTGATAGTCAGATTTGAGCCAACCAGAGGGGAAGGTGAATCCTTTGTCTGTGGAGGAAAAGGTTAAAGGTGCCTCTTTACTCCTCTGTTTTCTGTGTGTCAGTCTGAAATACTGCTGTTGAAATGGGCCAGTCCCAGTATTATAAAGAAGGAGAATATACAGCCCACTAGCTAGTAGCGAGGGAAGAGGGAGATTATAGGATGTGATATTAATGGAGAACTGAAAGTTGAGTGAGGAAAGTTAACTTTGCTAGGTAAAGAGAAAGTGTGGCCCCGTACAGCAGGTAGCCTGGCTGATAACAGGGAGGAAAGTCTATAAGACTCTGTGAAGTTAGAGCTCGCAGACTTGAGGGGGGCTCTAATGAGTGAGGAAACAGAGCAGTGTCAGGATGTTAATTGATGGCACTAGCAAGAAAGAAAGCGGCCGAGTGTCTACAATCAGAAAGGTGTTAAATGTTCAGAAATGAACTGGTTAAGTTTTGTTTTGTTACCATAATAATGTGTGTCCAGATAGGAAAGATCCGTAGCTCTAGCATTAGAGATCACAGCAGTAAAGGATGGTCAGTTAATGGATAGGTATTGTACCTAGTGTGTGCCAATAGATGTGTGGTTAGCACTAAGAAGATGAAGGCGTTAGAAAGATATCTCTGTTGAAGTAGTTCTGCTTTCCAGAGTGTGAGAATCTGTAGAAAGCTTAAAGAAAGTCTCGTATAGTCCCGTCCCCTGTGTTTATCTCAAAGTCTCAGGAAAGCTGAGTGAATCCTTGGGGCTGTGGTGGGATTCACTTTTCCCGCCTTACCAGAGAAACATTCCTAAGATAAGAGAAGCAGGCAAAGAGAAGGGGGAGGGAATCCTGCAGAATAAGTGATGTTATATGTGTAATAACATTATACAAGACGAAGAATTGTTTAATAATTTTCTTTCTTCTTTCCCAAGCAGCGTAATGTGGGAATCCAGCTTTTAATAAAAATTATTATATATGTGCAACACTAACTAAGACCACGTGGCATATAGGAAGATTTGGGTTTAACAAAATTACTGTATGATTATAACTTTATGCTATCTTTTATAAGATTTGATTAATAACAGAGTGAAGACCAGAAGACATTGGAAAACACCGCAGCGACATAGACCATGAGCAGTTCTGGGTGTGGTGTGTCTATCTGATTCCAGGAAAGCTGTGTTTGTTTGTGCTGCAAGTTTGTGGCTGGGTTGGAAGACATAAATGATTCAGTGGAATGTGAATGGGTATGGCTCTGAGTTGTAGTTAAGTCGAATATGTGTGAAAACTGATGGATAATTTAGCAGAGCTGTGTATGCAATTCATATTTTATTTTATGTAAGGGCGTGGTTATGAGCTGATTGTGAAAATGTGAATACGTATGGAGCACGATATTTGTTTTCATATAATATGCGCATTGACAATTTTATTTTATTTTTCTTGGAAGATTTTTGATTTTTATTGGTACCAAAAGTGTTGATTGAGCTCTACATTTTTTAAATTGAAGTCAATGAAACGTTTCTTATGGGCCCTTCATGTGTCTATGCCTGTATTGTCAGATCTGTTCGTTTAATGTTTGTAGTTACGTGTTATATGTTAAATGTTTGTGCTAACATCAGAGATCTGTCCACACAGACGGTTCAGACAAAATTGACCAAGCAAGAGAAGATCAGAGAGTCCGACTGGAAGGGGTGGACAGATGACTCAGAGGGGAGGGAGGAGGATAGGGGTGGATGGAGACGACAGCCCTTATGCCCATCCCCTGGTTATAAGACACTCCCATGAAAAATGAGAAGTCACGTGTTCCAGTCTATTAGTTTCTGTATTAAGGAAAGCTGGGTACTTCTGTAAACTAAAATGCAGAATAACATCAAACAGCATTGGTGATTCATTGATGACAACCACACGTAGTGTTCCTCGGGCATTGCTTCAGCCCTGATGCCAAATGCCTCACTGAAGTGGGGAAAAGTAAGTTTGCCACTTTATAATGGTTCTGGGAGATGGACCGGCAGAGTCTGTGGGACCCAGAACTCAGGAGAGAGAGAATTGTGCTCTGTGTGGTACTCCTCGTCCACACCACATGAGAGGATTGTATTCTGTGCTGACCATGCCCGGATCACTGTCCGTCCCTACAGACACCCATAAGGACAACACAAAGACAGGTGAGGGGGAAAAGTTAGATCAAGATTAGAAAACAGGAAATCCAGTATTGGCTGTGCCTTTAAACATTTTTAGCAGATTCAGTCTGGCCCAGAGGATATCCCTAACTCTGGGTGATAAAGAAGTAGTCCCGTTATTGATTGATACTGGAGTAGCCCAGACTGTTGTGCACAGCAAAGATGGCCTCCCTGATTTAATCTCCAAGGACACAAGTCTTTGGGTAGAAGTGGATGGGAAAGTAGCAGAACCCATCCATATTAGATTTGCCCCTAACCAAGAAGTGCTTGCCCGGTTGCTGGTCAGTGGTAACGCCCCCTGTTGCCTCCTGGGTGCAGACTTGCTTGCAAAAGTACATGTGAACTGTGAAGCTTATAGGTGCCCTCTGTTTCCAGGAACCTTGTTTGTTGGTCGTTAGTGATAATATTCCCTGGTCCATGTTTGTGTAAGGACTCCCAGAAGATGAGAAAAGAACGCACCCAGCATCGGATGGTACATGACCTACGTGCCATTACTGAAGCCACAGTTTTTAACACCCACATGGTGCCCAATCCACACACCTTTGTTGGCTCAGGTTCCCGTTACCTCTACTCACTCCACTGTGATTGATTTCACCAAAAGTTTTCTTTTCAGCACCGCTACATCCAGATAGTTAGTACTTGTTCTCCTCCACACATGAGGGTAAACAGGATACCTGGGTGGTGGTGCTGCCGCAGGGGCCCAGAACTCGCCCAGTATGTATACCGTAGCCATGACACTCCTGTCCTTTTAAGCTAATCAAGGCTGCAAGGTGAAGAGAAAAGAACCATCTGACCCCTGAATGTTAGAAGGCTGTGGAGGACATCCCTTTGCCTAGAAACATGAATGCACTGAGGATATTTTTGGGCCTGTTTCTCATTATAGACCTTGGATATGCAAGTTTGATGCAGCCTTCTTATGATTGTTTGTCCTTTAGTCTCTACCACCTTATAGGTGGTAGAGGCCTTTGATGCCAAAACCTGGCAATTTTGTGTTCCCCACACCGGGTCTATCAGATTATTACATTTAGATTGTGTTGTACAGAAGTGTATGGCCATACCCCAGCTGCCGACAACAACACCCCGTGGCCAGAGGTGCCCATTTCTGCATCAGAGTTGTAGTAGTCGTGCAAGCTATGCTTGATAAAAGCTCTGAGATAGTTCTGAACCACAAAGTGACGGTGATATTACTTCTATCCTCGTGAAAGTGCAACCCAAAAGATTGTTTTGTTGCCCGTTATTTGAGAATGCAGTGTTCCATTTTGTTGCCTGACAATGTTGCTGTCCAGAGGTGTAATACTTTGCCTCCAGCCGTCCTGTTGCCTCTGGAACAAGGGGGAGGGAAGAGTTAGGGCACCTAAACTTTTCTTCCAGATCCAAAGGAAGAGGCTCATGACTGTTGCAGATGATGTCACAAGAAACAGTGGGTTATGGTAAATCAGCCATTAGGTAATCCAGATAATGTGCTCTTTGTGGATGGATCGAGGTATGGCCAGGATGGCAGGTACTACACAGGTTGAGCAGTGGTGGTTAATTGGGACACTCAAAACACAGCATAGTCCTTACCACCACTACCACACATGTCTGCTCAAGAAGTGGAGCTAAAAGACTCTGAAGATGGCTTGCAGATATAAGGAGGAAAAAAAAAAAAAGCCAACATTTACACTGATTCGAGGTATGACTTTGGGATGGCCCATGACTATGGGCCCATTTGGAAACACAGAGACTTCCTGACCGCTTTAGGTAAACCCATCGAAAATGGGAAAGCAGGGAGGTCTCTTATAGAAGCCCTCATGTCGCTAACTTGAGTGGCGGTGATAACAACGAAAGGCCACTGTAAAACAGATTCAGCGGAGGCAAGGGAAAAAGCCACGGCAGATCAGGCGGCCAAAATGGCTGCCAAATTGCCTAGGCAGACCCCTGCCTTAAGTGGCCAAAGGTCAGGTCCCTGAAATAACTCCTCCTGTCTCACTGGAAGTTCTTAAGACCTTACAGAGCCAGGTGGGGAAGGAGGAAAGGGACTGGTGGATGGAAAAGGGGGCGACAAAGGGAAGGCCTAAAACAGTTCCAAGGGAAACTCTGCCTTCCCAGTTCCCTCTACACCACGATGGCACAGGCAACCCGTGGAGTGACGCACCAGTCAGAAACTGCTGTGTGTGATTTAGTACATAGCGCATGGTGCGCCCCAGGGTTCAGCACTGTAGCAGTCAGATATGCTCAAGGATGTATGATTTGTGCCCAGAACAGCGTGGGCGAGGTGGTTAAGGTACCCCAGAAACACACGTCTTGTCTTCTGTATCTGTTTCAACGTTTGCAAACTACCTTCAACTACTCAAGGTGGGCCTTTATGAGTATGTATTGATATGTGATGACTTGTTTTCAGGATGGCCAAAACAGTACCCAAAGAAGTAAAGAAGATTGTGGCCGAGGCTGTATATAGGCATAGGGTACCTGAGTCCATTGAAAGTAACAGAGGTGTCCACTTCAAAGGTGAAGTGATGCAGGAGATGATGAAGTTTTGAATGTAGGACAGGCCTTACATGCTTCGTACCATCCACAAAGCAGCGGTAGGGTAGGAGACCAGGAACTGAACGGGACACTAAAGTTAAAGATAAAAAAAAAAAAAAGCTATGAACAAAGTGCCTGCTGGTAGCCCTCTTTTCAGTAAGGTATACACCTAACCATAAGACAGGCCTTAGTCCCTATGAGGTCCATTTTGGGTCAGGCCCTAGTATAGGATTGTATTTCCCACAGTAGTTCCAGATGCAACACGGTTGTCTGACAGATTATGTGATCAGTTTTGTACGAGCATTTGACTAAAGTACGTGCTCGAGTTTTTCTTCACTTTCAGATTTTGATAAAATACCAGGAACCAACCCACTTGTGTCTGGAGATTGGGTGGTAGTAAAAAGACACGTTAGAAAAGTCCTAAAACCCTGGTTTGATGGTCCATTCCGAGTGTTGTTGACCACAAGCACATCAGTGAAGCTCAAAGGAAAGCCTAATTGGAGTCATTTCAAGAAAGTGTTGACTCTAGAGACTTGAAAGGATGATGCTTTTTGGTTCCCCTTGTGTGACTGTTGATCTTGACCCAAAAGAATGTGGAAGAATTGTATGAAGACTTCGATCCCGAAAATCAGAGGCACTGATGATCTCCAGTTTCCCCTCCATATGAGGTTAACGCCAGTTAGGGAAAGAACATCTGACCTTCCAATGCTTAGTCCGGTGTTATGGGAGGCTATTCATTAGGGATAGCTTGTCAAGTAGCCGGTGAAGAAACATGTGAAGCATTGGGACAGATGTTTAGGTTTAGGGAGAGAATTAAAATTCAAGGGGGACTGTTAGAGATGTGTGAATTTTATTCTATGTTTGTATCTTTTGGACTCTAAAGGGTTACACTTTTCTTTGAAGCTGTAACAAACTTCTTCTTAGTCTTCTCTTATCTCAGGGGGCCTCCCCTCTCTCTTCTCTGCTGTTTCAACTTTCTGTCTATGCAAGGCCATGAGGAGAAGGGGGGGCAGTGTTTGTCTTCTATCTCCCCACAGTTGCTTTGAGGGATGCCTAAGCCAATCACGTAGCTTGATGATATATATATACATATTATTCACTGCCTATAGAGAAGCACCTCCTTAAAGTGTCACATATGATGTATGCAGTATTGTTGTTAGGATAGCCGCCATTATAAGATGGCGGACATTTAGATGTTTACATTAAGTTCACATTCCAAAGTAGTGCATACTGCGCAGATGCTAGTGTGTTATCTCTTCTTCTCTTATCTTTTCTTTCCTTTTGACCAATGAAATAATGCTTGAGCCTCAGGAAAGGACCGCCCTCTTCTGAAGATGTATAATTGCTTTTGCTTTTTGTAATAAAGGTAGAGATTACATTGACCAGCTATGTGTCAGAGTCTAGTCTCTCATCCACGCGTGGATATTAACCCCTTGGGGGTACCTTGATTTGGAGCACCAGAGTGCATCTCAAATGCTCTGATTAGAGTGTCTTTAACAGTGAATGCCAGAAGCGCGCACAGGCAGCCCGCACTTTATGCAGCAGCTCTGACATGTCTGGGTAGTTGTGAATGAACTTTTGCACCACCAAATTCAGCACATGCGCCGGGCAAGGGATGTGCGTCAAACCGGCTAGTCCCAGAGCTGCCACGAGATTTCGCCCATTATCGCACACCACCAGGCCGGGCTTGAGGCCCACCGGCAGCAACCACTGGTCGGTCTGTTGTTCAATACCCCGCCACAACTCCTGCGCGGTGTGGGGCCTGTCCCCCAAACATGAGTTTCAGAATGGCCTGCTGAGCTGACGTTTACCCGGGCTGTGCTGAAGTTGGTGGTGAAGGTGTATGGCTGACTGGATGAGCTGGTGGAAGCAGAGGAGTAGGAGGAGGAGGCTACAGGAGGCAAAGAATGATGCCCTGTGATCCTTGGCGGCGGAAGGACGTGCGCCAAGGAACTCTCCGCCTGGGGCCCAGCCGCCACTACATTTACCCAGTGTGCAGTTAGGAGATATAGCATCCCTGGCCGTGCTTACTGGTCCACGTATCTGTGGTTAGGTGGACCTTGCCACAAATGGCGTTGCGCAGTGCACACTTGATTTTATCGGACACTTGCATGTGCAGGGAAGGCACGGCTGTCTTGGAGAAGTAGTGGCGGCTGGGAACCACATACTGGGGGACAGCCATGGCCATCAGCTGTTTGAAGCTGTCTGTGTCCACCAGCCGGAATGACAGCATTTCAAAGGCCAGTAGTTTAGAAATGCAGGCATTCAGGTCAAGGGCTCGAGGGTGACTAGGTGGGAATTTGCGCTTCCTCTCAAAGGTTTGAGAGATGGAGAGCTGAACGCTGCTGTGTGAAATAGTGGAGACGCTAGGTGACGGTGGCGGTGGTGGTGGTGGTGTCGGTGGCACATCCTCTGTTTGCTGCTCGGCAGGTGGCAACATTCCTCTCGAGGCGGAGGCCGAGGCAGCAGCGCTAGAGGGAGCAGGGGGAGCCTGAGCGGGTTCCTTGTTTTTAAGGTGTGTACTCCACTGCAGTTCATGCTTTGCATGTAGATGCCTGATCATGCAGGTGGTGCTCAGGTTAGAGTACGTTAATGCCTCGCCTCAGGGTCTGATGGCACAGCGTGCAAACCACTCTGGTCTTGTCTTCATCACATTGTTTGAAGAAGTGCCATGCCAGGGAACTCCTTGAAGATGCCTTTGGGGTGCTGGGTCCCTGTTGGCGCTGGCCAATAGCAGGCGAACTCTCTGGACGGCGGCTGTTCTGCTTTTGCCCCCTGCTCCCTCTTTGGCTTCGCTGTTGTCTCGGTCTCACCACTGCCTCTTCCTCTGAACTATTTAAGTCAGCGGCACGACCTTCAGTCCATGTGGGGTCTTCCACCCAGTCTTCCTCCCTGACCTCCTCCTGTTCAGTCTGCACACTGCAATAAGACGCAGCAGTGGGAACCAGTGTTTCGTCATCGTCAAAGACTCGGTCACTCTGCTGTGGTGGTATTCCCATGTCCTCATCATCTGGATACATAAGTGGTTGTGCGTCAGTGCATGGAATGTCTTCCACCGCTGGGGAAGGGCTAGGTGGACGCCCCTGGAAAACCGTGGGAGCAGAGTCTTCAAACAGAATAAGAGACTGCTGCATAACTTGAGGCCCAGCCAGTTTCCCTGATATGCATGTGGGTTATTTGACAGACTGATTGGCTTGGTTTTTAGGTGCCACCTATGCGCTTTCCGCAGAAGACTGGGCGGAAGACAATGTGGTGAACGTGCTGGAAGCACTGTCGGCCACCCAATCGACTAATGCCTGTACCTGCTCAGGCCTTACCATCCTCATAACGGCATTGGGCCCCACCAAATATCACTGTAAATTCTGCCAGCTACTTGAGGGAGTTGGTTCACTACTTTGTGCGCCTGAGGCCGAACGGCCACGTCCTCTGCCAGCAACAGAGGCTCCACGGACACCACCACGACCGCGTCCTCGTCACTTAATAGAATGTTTCCTCATTGTTGCGATTCAACTCGCACCACAATAAAATATATTTTTTTTTTTTTTAGCCCCAAAATTCCCAAACTGGAAGATATAATTCCTTTTCCGATATTAATTACAAGAAAACTGCTGCAAATTGGACACCAGAATTTTTAAAATGCTAGTTTTGGTACATAGATTCCCACACGGGAGATATAATTCTTTTTGCAGGAGTAAAACGTGCGGCCTACTGTTTCTGGTCTAACTAACACCAGATTGATTAAATTGGCCTTTTTAACCAAAATTACAACACTGGACAATGTAATGCCTTTTCAGGTATTAATTACATGAAGACTGCTGCTAATTGGACACCAGAATTTTTAAAATGCTAGTTTGTGTACATAAATTCCCACACTGGAAGATATAATTCCTTTTCCGGTATTAATTACAAGAAAACTGCTGCAAATTGGACACCAGAATTTTTAATATGCTAGTTTTGGTACATAGATTCCCACACGGAGATATAATTCCTTTTACAGGAGTAAAACGTGCGGCCTACTGTTTCTGGTCTAACTAACACCAGATTGATTAAATTGGCCTTTTTTTCACCAAAATTACAACACTGGACAATGTAATGCCTTTTCAGGTATTAATTCCTTTTTACAGGAGTAAAACGTATGAGCCTACTGTTTCTGGTCTAACACCAGATTGATTAAATTGGCCTTTTTTAACCAAAATTACAACACTGGACAATGTAATGCCTTTTTCGGTATTAATTCCTTTTTACAGGAGTAAAAACGTGCTGCCTACTGTTTCTGGTGTAACTAACACCAGATTGATTAAATTGGCCTTTTTTCACCAAAATTACAACACTGGACAATGTAATGCCTTTTTCCGGTATTAATTACATGAAGACTGCTGCTCCCACGCGTGGATATTAACCCCTTGGGGGTACCTTGATTTGGAGCACCAGAGTGCATCTCAAATGCTCTGATTAGAGTGTCTTTAACAGTGAATGCCAGAAGCGCGCACAGGCAGCCCGCACTTTATGCAGCAGCTCTGACATGTCTGGGTAGTTGTGAATGAACTTTTGCACCACCAAATTCAGCACATGCGCCGGGCAAGGGATGTGCGTCAAACCGGCTAGTCCCAGAGCTGCCACGAGATTTCGCCCATTATCGCACACCACCAGGCCGGGCTTGAGGCCCACCGGCAGCAACCACTGGTCGGTCTGTTGTTCAATACCCCGCCACAACTCCTGCGCGGTGTGGGGCCTGTCCCCCAAACATGAGTTTCAGAATGGCCTGCTGAGCTGACGTTTACCCCGGGCTGTGCTGAAGTTGGTGGTGAAGGTGTATGGCTGACTGGATGAGCTGGTGGAAGCAGAGGAGTAGGAGGAGGAGGCTACAGGAGGCAAAGAATGATGCCCTGTGATCCTTGGCGGCGGAAGGACGTGCGCCAAGGAACTCTCCGCCTGGGGCCCAGCCGCCACTACATTTACCCAGTGTGCAGTTAGGGAGATATAGCATCCCTGGCCGTGCTTACTGGTCCACGTATCTGTGGTTAGGTGGACCTTGCCACAAATGGCGTTGCGCAGTGCACACTTGATTTTATCGGACACTTGCATGTGCAGGGAAGGCACGGCTGTCTTGGAGAAGTAGTGGCGGCTGGGAACCACATACTGGGGGACAGCCATGGCCATCAGCTGTTTGAAGCTGTCTGTGTCCACCAGCCGGAATGACAGCATTTCAAAGGCCAGTAGTTTAGAAATGCAGGCATTCAGGTCAAGGGCTCGAGGGTGACTAGGTGGGAATTTGCGCTTCTCTCAAAGGTTTGAGATGGAGAGCTGAACGCTGCTGTGTGAAATAGTGGAGACGCTAGGTGACGGTGGCGGTGGTGGTGGTGGTGTCGGTGGCACATCCTCTGTTTGCTGCTCGGCAGGTGGCAACATTCCTCTCGAGGCGGAGGCCGAGGCAGCAGCGCTAGAGGGAGCAGGGGAGCCTGAGCGGGTTCCTTGTTTTTAAGGTGTGTACTCCACTGCAGTTCATGCTTTGCATGTAGATGCCTGATCATGCAGGTGGTGCTCAGGTTAAGTACGTTAATGCCTCGCCTCAGGGTCTGATGGCACAGCGTGCAAACCACTCTGGTCTTGTCTTCATCACATTGTTTGAAGAAGTGCCATGCCAGGGAACTCCTTGAAGATGCCTTTGGGGTGCTGGGTCCCTGTTGGCGCTGGCCAATAGCAGGCGAACTCTCTGGACGGCGGCTGTTCTGCTTTTGCCCCCTGCTCCCTCTTTGGCTTCGCTGTTGTCTCGGTCTCACCACTGCCTCTTCCTCTGAACTATTTAAGTCAGCGGCACGACCTTCAGTCCATGTGGGGTCTTCCACCCAGTCTTCCTCCCTGACCTCCTCCTGTTCAGTCTGCACACTGCAATAAGACGCGGCAGTGGGAACCAGTGTTTCGTCATCGTCAAAGACTCGGTCACTCTGCTGTGGTGGTATTCCCATGTCCTCATCATCTGGATACATAAGTGGTTGTGCGTCAGTGCATGGAATGTCTTCCACCGCTGGGGAAGGGCTAGGTGGACGCCCTGGAAAACCGTGGGAGCAGAGTCTTCAAACAGAATAAGAGACTGCTGCATAACTTGAGGCCCAGCCAGTTTCCCTGATATGCATGTGGGTTATTTGACAGACTGATTGGCTTGGTTTTTAGGTGCCACCTATGCGCTTTCGCAGAAGACTGGGCGGAAGACAATGTGGTGAACGTGCTGGAAGCACTGTCGGCCACCCAATCGACTAATGCCTGTACCTGCTCAGGCCTTACCATCCTCATAACGGCATTGGGCCCCACCAAATATCACTGTAAATTCTGCCAGCTACTTGAGGGAGTTGGTTCACTACTTTGTGCGCCTGAGGCCGAACGGCCACGTCCTCTGCCAGCAACAGAGGCTCCACGGACACCACCACGACCGCGTCCTCGTCACTTAATAGAATGTTTCCTCATTGTTGCGATTCAACTCGCACCACAATAAAATATATTTTTTTTTTTTTTAGCCCCAAAATTCCCAAACTGGAAGATATAATTCCTTTTTCCGATATTAATTACAAGAAAACTGCTGCAAATTGGACACCAGAATTTTTAAAATGCTAGTTTTGGTACATAGATTCCCACACGGGGAGATATAATTCTTTTTTGCAGGAGTAAAAACGTGCGGCCTACTGTTTCTGGTCTAACTAACACCAGATTGATTAAATTGGCCTTTTTTAACCAAAATTACAACACTGGACAATGTAATGCCTTTTTCAGGTATTAATTACATGAAGACTGCTGCTAATTGGACACCAGAATTTTTAAAATGCTAGTTTGTGTACATAAATTCCCACACTGGAAGATATAATTCCTTTTTCCGGTATTAATTACAAGAAAACTGCTGCAAATTGGACACCAGAATTTTTAATATGCTAGTTTTGGTACATAGATTCCCACACGGAGATATAATTCCTTTTTACAGGAGTAAAAACGTGCGGCCTACTGTTTCTGGTCTAACTAACACCAGATTGATTAAATTGGCCTTTTTTTCACCAAAATTACAACACTGGACAATGTAATGCCTTTTTCAGGTATTAATTCCTTTTTACAGGAGTAAAAACGTGCGGCCTACTGTTTCTGGTCTAACACCAGATTGATTAAATTGGCCTTTTTTTAACCAAAATTACAACACTGGACAATGTAATGCCTTTTTCCGGTATTAATTCCTTTTTACAGGAGTAAAAACGTGCTGCCTACTGTTTCTGGTGTAACTAACACCAGATTGATTAAATTGGCCTTTTTTTCACCAAAATTACAACACTGGACAATGTAATGCCTTTTTCCGGTATTAATTACATGAAGACTGCTGCTAATTGGACACCAGAATTTTTAAAATGCTAGTTTGTGTACATAAATTCCCACACTGGAAGATATAATTCCTTTTTCCGGTATTAATTACAAGAAAACTGCTGCAAATTGGACACCAGAATTTTTAATATGCTAGTTTTGGTACATAGTTTCCCACACGGGGAGATATAATTTCTTTTTACAGGAGTAAAAACGTGAGGCCTACTGTTTCTGGTCTAACTAACACCAGATTGATTAAATTGGCCTTTTTTTCACCAAAATTACAACACTGGACAATGTAATGCCTTTTTCAGATATTAATTACAAGGACTGCTGCTAGTTGGACACCAGAATTTTTAAAATGCTAGTTTGTGTACATAAATTCCCACACTGGAAGATATAATTCCTTTTTCCGGTATTAGTTACAAGAAAACTGCTGCAAATTGGACACCAGAATTTTTAATATGCTAGTTTTGGTACATAGATTCCCACACGGGGAGATATAATTCCTTTTTACAGGAGTAAAAACGTGAGGCCTACTGTTTCTGGTCTAACTAACACCAGATTGATTAAATTGGCCTTTTTTTCACCAAAATTACAACACTGGACAATGTAATGCCTTTTTCAGGTATTAATTCCTTTTTACAGAAGTAAAAACAATAGGCCTACTGTTTCTGGTGTACCTAACACCAGATTGATTAAATTGACCTTTTTTTCACCAAAATTACAACACGGGACAATGTAATGCCTTTTTCAGGTATTAATTACAAGAAGACTGCTGCTAATTGGACACCAGAATTTTTAAAATGCTAGTTTGTGTACATAAATTCCCACACTGGAAGATATAATTCCTTTTTCCGGTATTAATTACAAGAAAACTGCTGCAAATTGGACACCAGAATTTTTAATATGCTAGTTTTGGTACATAGATTCCCACACGGGGAGATATAATTTATTTTTACAGGAGTAAAAACGTGAGGCCTACTGTTTCTGGTCTAACTAACACCAGATTGATTAAATTGGCCTTTTTTTCACCAAAATTACAACACTGGACAATGTAATGCCTTTTTCAGGTATTAATTACAAGAAGACTGCTGCTAGTTGGACACCAGAATTTTTAAAATGCTAGTTTGTGTACATAAATTCCCACACTGGAAGATATAATTCCTTTTTCCGGTATTAATTACAAGAAAACTGCTGCAAATTGGACACCAGAATTTTTAATATGCTAGTTTTGGTACATAGTTTCCCACACGGGGAGATATAATTCCTTTTTACAGGAGTAAAAACGTGAGGCCTACTGTTTCTGGTGTAACTAACACCAGATTGATTAAATTGGCCTTTTTTTCACCAAAATTACAACACTGGACAATGTAATGCCTTTTTCAGGTATTAATTCTTTTTTACAGGAGTAAAAACGTGAGGCCTACTGTTTCTGGTGTAACTAACACCAGATTGATTAAATTGGCCTTTTTTTCACCAAAATTACAACACTGGACAATGTAATGCATTTTTGCGGTATTAATAACAAGAAGACTGCTGCTAATTGGACATCAGAATTTTTAAAATGCTAGTTTGTGTACATAAATTCCCACACTGGAAGATATAATTCCTTTTTCCGGTATTAATTACAAGAAGACTGCTGCAAATTGGACACCAGAATTTTTAAAATGCTAGTTTTGGTACATAGATTCCCACACGGGGAGATATAATTCCTTTTTACAGGAGTAAAAACGTGCGGCCTACTGTTTCTGGTCTAACTAACACCAGATTGATTAAATTGGCCTATTTTTCACCAAAATTACAACACTGGACAATGTAATGCCTTTTTCAGGTATTAATTCCTTTTTACAGAAGTAAAAACGTGAGGCCTACTGTTTCTGGTGTACCTAACACCAGATTGATTAAATTGGCCTTTTTTTCACCAAAATTACAACACGGGACAATGTAATGCCTTTTTCAGGTATTAATTACAAGAAGACTGCTGCTAATTGGACACCAGAATTTTTAAAATGCTAGTTTGAGTACATAAATTCCCACACTGGAAGATATAATTCCTTTTTCCGGTATTAATTTCAAGAAGACTGCTGCAAATTGGACACCAGAATTTTTAAAATGCTAGTTTGTGTACATAAATTCCCACACTGGAAGATATAATGCCTTTTTGCGGTATTAATTACAAGAGGACTGCTGGTATTTCAGAACACCGGAATTTTTTATATGCTAGTTTTGCTAGATAAATTTCCCACACTGGGAGAAATATTGCCTAAGCCTTTTTACAGTATTAATTACAACAGGAGTGCTTCTTCTGGTCTAACACCAGAATAATTTTATTATTACGGTGAAAGCTTTTTCTAATTTATATTTCTGGCACATAAAAAAAATATATATTTCTGGCTGACAGTATTGGACTTGGCTGTAGTGGCACTGGCTAGCCTAGCTGGAACAGCACATTCATGGGATTTGCTATCCAAGTGGGTTACTTACAGTTTCACCACTGATATATTAAATATCTTTGCAGTTAGTATGGGTGACACAAGCACAGCCAAACCCCTGATGTAGTATATCTATGAAAAAATCGACTATTACATGAGATTAATGGACGTTGTGGCAGCTTTGCTGTAGCACCACAAGTCCCAAAATGGCCGCCGCCTATCAGCCCAGTAACATGTGCCAGAAAACGGTCTGCCCAGCCAGAAAAAAATTGACTTTGACTGAGCAGCTGAATCGCTGTTGTTCTGATTCACAGGTGTAGATTTTTCACTTCTTTGGAGCTTTGGTTTAGACTCTGTGGCAGCTTGTGCTGGCGCACCACAAGTCCCAAAATGGCCACCGCCGGTCAGCCCAGTTACATGTGCCAGTAAAAATCGCTCTGGCCAGTCTCAACAAAATAGTGACTTTCAGTGAACAGCTCAGCTGAGTTGTTCTGATGCACAGGTGTAGAAAGGTAGATCATTCAATCATTTCTTTATCCCTGCCTATCTCGCCCTCACAGAAGCTGCGTCCTCTCCCTACACTAATCAGAGCAGTGTGACGTGCGGCGCTACGTGACTCCAGCTTAAATAGAGGCTGGGTCACATGCTGCACTTGGCCAATCACAGCCATGCCATTAGTAGGCATGGCCGTGATGGGCTCTTAGGGCAAGAAGTAAAACGCTAGCTGATTGGCTGCTGTGCAGCCCTTCAGAAAGCGGGAAGTAATCAACGAACACCGGACCCGAACCCGAACTTTTTTGAAAATGTCCAGGTTCGGGTCCGTGTCACGGACACCCCAAAATTCGGTACGGACCCGAACGATTTTCGAACTGTTCGCTCAACACTATCCAGGACGAGATGGCATACACCCCTGTATCCTAAGAGAATTAAGTAATGTCATAGCCAGACCCTTATTTCTGATATATAAGGACTCTATACTGACAGGCAGTGTTCCACAGGATTGACGCATAGCAAATGTGGTGCCAATATTCAGAAAGGATCCAAAAACAGAGCCCAGAAACTATATACCAGTAAGTTTAACATCCGTCGTGGGTAAACTGTTTGAAGGTTTTCTAACAGATGCTTTCTTAGAGCACCTCAATGAAAATTAGCATATAAGTACTGACAACGGCTCACCCTCTGTCTAAATGGACTAAGGTGCACTCCTCCTGGTACCACCCTCAGGTACCAAAGGGTACAAAATGTGCAATAAAATGGAATGGAGGGGCACTCAATATTTGGGTATATGGATAAGTTTAATATGTAAAAATCGCAGAGCGAACTATGGTAAAATACACAGTAAAAATACTAATAATAATAAAAAATAATAAACAATAAAAAAAAAAAATATATATATATTCTGGAGCAATATATCAGTCCACAATAAAGCTAGATTTTTTCTAGATGGCAGCGAAGAGCAGCAGACGCACGGTATGGCAGTATTGTTATTGAACAATTCAATGTTCGCCGTTTAAATATATGTTCACCAATATAGTGCGGCTGTTCCTCGATGCTCTACTAATGCCACGATATCAGATCAGAGCGATGTCACAATAGCAATTTCAATGAGAGTCTCTGTAAAGTAGTAGGCATTGATACCACAACACCGGAGCAGGATATTATCTCCGTAGCAATACAAGCCAGTGTCTCTAGCAATAGATGTATATACTCTTAGAATCCAGAATAATGTCTCAGTAATTGGATAACCACATAACATATTCCTTTGATGTCACAGCGCTTATGAAGTGGGCAGAAAGCAATCCAAAGAATCTATTGCGCCACACTGTATTTAAAACATATTATGTAGATGGCATTTGTATTGTTATCTTACCAAATAGTGCAGGATTGCGGCGGAAATGTAATGAAAGTTCGCCAAAAAGTAGCAAATAATAACTCTGATAAGGAGGACAGTTTTTACTTTACCCGTCAGGAGGAGCAAACCTGTGGAATGCTTCAGACACGTGCGGCGTCCAGGCGGTCTGTCGGTCAATTCAGCGGTGTCCCGCATGACCGAGTAGATAAGGAAGTAACAGGGAGCTCCTATGGAGGTAGTGTTCTGGGTCCTAATGCCCGATGGTTACTTTCCTTTGAATGGATAGATACAGCGCTGTTCTTTATAATTTCTGCTGGAGATGATGACTACTAAGGCTCACTTCTCGCACCAGACGCGTTTCAGGGCATCCCCCTTCTTCAGTGGTTGCACTAGTGAGCCCATCTAGACCTTCTTAAATAGTAGTGTCAGCAGATAAACGTAATCACATCAAAAATGTGGACTGGATTAGTCAGACGCATTGCAAACACACAAACATCACATATACATATAAAAACTAATAAAGCACTGCGATCATCAATAGAGACATGATAAAATTAATATTACCAGTCTAATTATGCGTTTTTTCTTGAGGAGCTTTAGAATTAGGAGAATTGGTCATGGAGATAGGGGAGACCAATGGTGGGGAAAGGGGAGGTCGGAGTGCTGGTAAAAACAGCCGGACGCCGATCTCCCATCTCCACCCCACAGGAATCCCAATCACAAAAAAGCAAATAATTCTATTTCGGCATTGAGCCCTTTGGGGAGTAGGGTATCAAATTCAAATATCCTTCTAGACTCTTGTCTCGACATTTGCATAACGAAATTACCCCCTCTCCATGGGCGTCTGACTTTTTCTAGTGCCATAAAGATTAATGAGGATGGATCACTTTTATGAACTTCTTTAAAGTGTTTTGAGACCAAGTGTAACTCATAACCTTTTTTTATATTGTTAATGTGCTCCGCCACTCTGATTTTTAAAGGTCTCTTGGTACGTCCTATGTACTGTTCTTTACAGTCACATTGGAGAAGATAAATTACCTCTTTGGAAACACAAGTCAATAGTTCATTCATCTCCATAGAGAAGTCGCTTTGTGATGCTTTTGCCTTAGAGATTTTTTTCTGAAAAGATGTTATTTTACAGTTAGAGCATTTACCACACCTGACAAAGCCCTTTGAGGTAAGCCAGCTGGTCACTTTTTTGGTGTTTATTCTTTTTACAGTTGGTGCCACCCTCGATGCCAAATTTGGGGCTCTAGTGTAAGCAATACTTGGTGTTTTATTCAACATGGGGCCTATTCGTTTGTCTTCTAGGAGAAAATGCCAATGTTGTTTTAAAATGTTTTCCACCTGGCGATAACGTGTGTGGTAAGGCAAAACTTAACGTATGGTGTCGTCCCGTGGGTGGGTACTCTTTTCCTTAAAAAAATCACTCCTTTCCATATTTCGTACTTGTTCTAAGGCATCATTAATGGTGTTCTCTGGATAATCTTGATCCAGGAACTGTTGGCTTAAGCTCACTGCTTCCTTCTCTAATGTGTCATTACTTGTACAGTTTCGTTTAATGCATCAAAACTGACTTGTAGGTATATTTAAAAGCCATTTGGGGAAGTGACAACTAGAGAATCGGATGTAGCTGTTCCTAGCGACTGATTTGAAGTATGTATTGCATATAAACTTCTGGTTTTCCACTGTTATATTCAAATCTAGAAACTGTACTTGATGATAACTGATGTTCGAAGTGAATACCAGATTTCTATCATTAATATTAATATCTGATAAGAATGTGAGCAGTGAATCCATATCATCCTGCCATATAAATAAGACATCATCAATGTACCGGCGCCAGAGCACCAGACTCGTCCCAAGTCGTGGTGTGATGATGTCAGACTCCCATTCAGCCAGAAGAAGGTTGGCACAACTTGGGGTGAATCTGGTGCCCATGGCAGTCCCGGTACACTGTAGAAAAAAATCTTCTCCGAAGAAAAAATAATTATGCGAAAGGATGAAGTTAACACCTTCCACCAAAAATTCTATTTGACTAGACTGCATCCCATTTTTCATCATTTGTTTATTTAGAGCATCTACACCTTTTGTGTGTTCGATTATTGTGTATAATGAATGCACATCTAGAGTGCCAATTATCCAGTTGTCTTTCACTTCTAGTTTCTCAAGTGTATTTATTATATCTGTTGAGTCCTTAATATATGATGGTGTATTCTTAACTAATGGTTGCAGCCATGTGTCGATGTATTGTGACAAATTAGTAGTAATTGACCCAATACCCAACACTATGGGCCTGCATGGTGGACACATCAAGCTCTTGTGTATTTTGGGTATACAGTAGAACATAGGGATTCTCTTTTCCGTCCCTAGAATAAATTTTGTTTTTCTCTGGAGCAATAGTTTTGCATCCTCACCCCATTTACAATAATTTATGAGTTCCCTGTAGAACTCCTCTGTTGGATCCCCCTTTAATTTTTTGTAAGTTGTAGTGTCATTTAACTGCCTGAGACATTCATTGTTATAAGCTGCTGTGTCAAGTATCACTACAGCCCCCCCTTTATCAGCAGGTCTGATCGTGATTTCATTATTTTTCTGTAGTTGTGTTATCGCCTCCCTTTCTTTTCTAGTTAGATTATAGACATTTATTTTCTCCTTAATCTGTCTCCCTCTTCTGCTGCTGCCTCGGCCTCTTCCTCCACCTCGGGAGGAATGTTGGCACCTGCCGCCCACCAAACAGAGGATGTGCCACCGACACCACCACCTGCGTCACCAAGCATCTCCACCATGTCACACGGCAGCGTTCAGCTCTCCATCTCATAAACCTTGGAGAGATAGCGTAAATTCCCACCTAGCCACCCTCGAGCCCTGGGCCTGAATGCCAGCATTTCTAAACTACTGGCCTTTGAAATGCTGTCATTCAGGCTGGTGGACACAGACAGCTTCAAACAACTGATGTCCATGGCTGTCCCACAGTATGTTCTTCCCAGCCGCCACTACTTCTCCAAGAGAGCCGTGCCTTCCCTGCACAACCAAGTATCCGATAAAATCAAGTGTGCACTGCGCAACGCCATCTGTGGAAAGGTCTACCTAACCACAGATATGTGGACCAGTAAGCTTGGCCAGGGACGCTATATCTCCCTAACTGCACACTGGGTAAATGTAGTGGCGGCTGGACCCCAGGCGGAGAGTTCCTTGGCGCACGTCCTTCCGCCGCCAAGGATCGCAGGGCATCATTATTTGCCTCCTGTAGCCTCCTCCTCCTACTCGGCTTCCTCCTCCTCTGCTTCCACCAGCTCATCCAGTCAGCCACATACCTTCACCACCAACTTCAGCACAGCCCGGGGTAAACGTCAGCAGGCCATTCTGAAACTCATGTGTTTGGGGGACAGGCCCCACCCCGCGCAGGAGTTGTGGCGGGGTATTGAACAACAGACCAACGAGTAGTTTCTGCCGGTGGGCCTCAAGCCCGGCCTGGCGGTGTGCGATAATGGGCAAAATCTCGTCGCAGCTCTGGGACTAGCCGGTTTGACGCACATCCCTTGCCTGGCGCAAGTGCTGAATTTGGTGGTGCAGAAGTTCATTCACAACTACCCCGACATGTCAGAGCTGCTGCATAAAGTGCGGGCGCCTGTGCGCGCTTCCGGCGTTCACATACTGCCGCTGCTCGCCTGTCTGTGCTACAGCAGAACTTCGGCCTTCCCACTCACCGCCTCATATGCGACGTGCCCACCAGGTGTAACTCCACCTTGCACATGCTGGAGAGACTATGCGAGCAGCAGCAGGCCATAGTGGAGTTTCAGCTGCAGAACGCATGCATCAGTCAGATGGCCGAACAGCACCACTTCACCATCACCACCAATGATTGGGCCTCCATGCGAGACCTGTGTGCCCTGTTGCGCTGTTTTGAGTACTCCACCAACATGGCCAGTGGCGATGACACTGTTATCAGCGTTACAATACCACTTCTATGACTCCTTGAGAAAACGCTTAGGGCGATGATGGAAAAGGAGGTGGCCCAAGAGGAGGAGGAGGAGGAGGAGGGGTCATTTTTAGCACTTTCAGGCCAGTCTGTTAGAAGTGGCTCAGAGGGAGGTTTTTTGCAACAGCAGAGGCCAGGTACAAATGTGGCCAGCCAGGGCCCACTACTGGAGGACGAGGAGGATGAGGAGGAGGTGGAGGAGGATGAGGATGAAGCAGGTTCAAAGCGGGGTGGCATCGACACAGCTCAGGCCCATCACTGGTGCGTGGCTGGGGGAATACGGAGAACAATGACGATACGCCTCCCACAGAGGACAGCTTGTCCTTACCTCTGGGGAGCCTGGCACACATGAGCGACTACATGCTGCAGTGCCTGCACAATTACAGCAGAGTTGCCCACATTTTAACGTGTGCGGACTACTGGGTTGCCACCCTGCTGGATCCCCGGTACAAAGACAATGTGCCAACCTTACTTCCTGCACTGGAGCGTGATAGGAAGATGCGCGAGTACAAGCGCACGCTGGTAGAGGCGCTCCTGAGAGCATTCCCAAATGTCACATGGGAACAGGTGGAAGCCCAAGGCGAAGGCAGAGGAGGAGCAAGAGGTCGCCAACGCAGCAGTGTCACGGCCAGCTCCTCTGAGGGCAGGGTTAGCATGTCAGAAATGTGGAAAAGTTTTGTCTTCATGCCACAGCTAACTGCACCACCACCTGACTGATACGGAACGTGTTAGCAGGAGGCAGCATATCACTAACATGGTTGAACAGTACGTCTGCACACCTCTCCACGTACTGACTGATGGTTCGGCCCCATTCAACTTCTGGGTCTCCAAATTGTCCACGTGGCCAGAGTTAGCATTTTATGCCTTGGAGGTGCTGGCCTGCCCGGCGGCCAGCGTTTTATCTGAAAGTGTATTCAGCACGGCAGCGGGCATCATTATCATTACTAACAAACACAGCCGCCTGTCCACAGCCAACGTGGACCAGCTGACGTTCATAAAAATGAACCAGGCATGGATCCCACAGAACCTGTGCCTCACTTGTGCAGAATAGACATTTATAACTGCCTACCCCTCAACCATGCATTCTTGTACTCCGGGGCACTTCATTATTGAATCCTCATTTTTTTTAACTTTACCATGATCTTGCGGTGCAACCCAAAGTTGAATGAACCTCTCCTCTGTCTGGGTGCTGGGCCGAAATAACTGAAAGTGGCCTTCTCTAGTGGTGTGTGAAATGACGCATGATTCCTTGCTGTGGTACCTCTCTCCTCTGTCTGGGTGCTGGGGCCGAAATAACTGAAAGTGGCCTTCTCCAGTGGTGGGTGATATGACGTCTTATTGCTTGCTGAGGGACCTCTCTCCTCGGTCTGGGTGCTGGGCCGAAAAACCTGAAAGTAGCTTTCACCAGTGGTGGGTGATATGACGCCTTATTCTTTGCTGTGGGACCTTTCTCCTCTGTCTGGGTGCTGGGGCCGAAATAACTGAAAGTGGCCTTCTCTAGTGGTGGGTGAAATGACGCATGATTCCTTGCTGTAGGACCTCTCTCCTCGGTCTGGGTGCTGGGGCCGAAATAACTGAGTGGCCTTCTCCAGTGGTGGGTGATATGACGCATGATTCCTTGCTGTGGGACCTCTCTCCTCTGTCTGGGTGCTGGGGCCGAAATAACTGAAAGTAACCTTCTCCAGTGGTGGGTGATATGACGCCTTATTCCTTGCTGTGGGACCTCTGTCCTCTGTCTGGGTGCTGTAGCCGAAATAACTGAAATTGGCCTTCTCCAGTGTTGGGTGATATGACACATGATTCCTTGCTGTGGGACCTCTCTCTTCTGTCTGGGTGCTGGGGCCGAAATAACTGAGTGGCCTTCTCCAGTGGTGGGTGATATGAAGCATGATTCCTTGCTGTGGGACCTCTCTCCTCTGTCTGGGTGCTGGGGCCGAAAAAACTGAAAGTAACCTTCTCCAGTGGTGGGTGATATGGCGCATGATTCCTTGCTGTGGTACTTCTCTCCTCTGTCTGGGTGCTGGGGCCGAAATAACTGAGTGGCCTTCTCCAGTGGTGGGTGATATGATGCATGATTCCTTGCTGTGGGACCTCTCTCCTCTGTCTGGGTGCTGGGGCCGAAATAACTGAAAGTGGCCTTCTCTAGTGGTGGGTGAAATGACGTATGATTCTTTGCTGTGGGACCTCTTTCCTCGGTCTGGGTGCTGGGCCAAAATAACTGAAAGTGGCCTTCTCCAGTGGTGGGTGATATGACGCCTTATTCCTTGCTGTGGAACCACTCTCCTCTGTCTTGGTGCTGGGGCCTAAATAACTGAAAGTGGCCTTCTCTAGTGGTGAGTGAAATGACGCATGATTCCTTGCTGTGGGACCTCTCTCCTCGGTCTGGGTGCTGGGCCGAAATAACTGAAAGTGGCCTTCTCCAGTGGTGGGTGATATGACGCCTTATTCCTTGCTGTGGGAACACTCTCCTCTGTCTGGGTGCTGGGGCCGAAATAACTGAAAGTGGCCTTCTCCAGTCGTGGGTGATATGACGCATGATTCCATGCTGTGGGACCTGTATCCTCGGTCTGGGTGCTGGGGCCTAAATAACTGAAAGTGGCTTTCTCTAGTGGTGGGTGAAATGACGCATGATTCCTTGCTGTGGGACCTCTCTCCTCGGTCTGGGTGCTGGGGCCGAAATAACTAAAGGTGGCCTTCTCTAGTGGTGGGTGAAATGACGCATGATTCCTTGCTGTGCGACCTCTCTCCTCGGTCTGGGTGCTGGGCCAAAATAACTGAAAGTTGCCTTGTCCAATGGTGGGTGATATGACGTCTTATTTCTTGCTGTGGGACCTCTCTCCTCTGTCTGGGTGCTGGGGCCGAAATAACTGAAAGTGGCCTTCTCCAGTGGTGGGTGATATGACACATGATTCCTTGTTGTGGGACCTGTATCCTCGGTCTGAGTGCTGGGCCGAAATAACTGAAAGTGGTCTTCTCCAGTGGTGGATGATATGACGCCTTATTCCTTGCTGTGGGACCTCTCTCTTCTGTCTGGGTGCTGGGGCCGAAATAACTGAGTGGCCTTCTCCAGTGGTGGGTGATATGATGCATGATTCCTTGCTGTGGGACCTCTCTCCTCTGTCTGGGTGCTGGGGCCGAAATAACTGAAAGTGGCCTTCTCTAGTGGTGGGTGAAATGACGTATGATTCTTTGCTGTGGGACCTCTTTCCTCGGTCTGGGTGCTGGGCCAAAATAACTGAAAGTGGCCTTCTCCAGTGGTGGGTGATATGACGCCTTATTCCTTGCTGTGGAACCACTCTCCTCTGTCTTGGTGCTGGGGCCTAAATAACTGAAAGTGGCCTTCTCTAGTGGTGAGTGAAATGACGCATGATTCCTTGCTGTGGGACCTCTCTCCTCGGTCTGGGTGCTGGGCCGAAATAACTGAAAGTGGCCTTCTCCAGTGGTGGGTGATATGACGCCTTATTCCTTGCTGTGGGAACACTCTCCTCTGTCTGGGTGCTGGGGCCGAAATAACTGAAAGTGGCCTTCTCCAGTCGTGGGTGATATGACGCATGATTCCATGCTGTGGGACCTGTATCCTCGGTCTGGGTGCTGGGGCCTAAATAACTGAAAGTGGCTTTCTCTAGTGGTGGGTGAAATGACGCATGATTCCTTGCTGTGGGACCTCTCTCCTCGGTCTGGGTGCTGGGGCCGAAATAACTAAAGGTGGCCTTCTCTAGTGGTGGGTGAAATGACGCATGATTCCTTGCTGTGCGACCTCTCTCCTCGGTCTGGGTGCTGGGCCAAAATAACTGAAAGTTGCCTTGTCCAATGGTGGGTGATATGACGTCTTATTTCTTGCTGTGGGACCTCTCTCCTCTGTCTGGGTGCTGGGGCCGAAATAACTGAAAGTGGCCTTCTCCAGTGGTGGGTGATATGACACATGATTCCTTGTTGTGGGACCTGTATCCTCGGTCTGAGTGCTGGGCCGAAATAACTGAAAGTGGTCTTCTCCAGTGGTGGATGATATGACGCCTTATTCCTTGCTGTGGGACCTCTCTCCTCTGTCTGGGTGCTGGGGCCGAAATAACTGAGTGGCCTTCTCCAGTGGTGGGTAATATGACGCATGATTTCTTGCTGTGGGACCTCTCTTCTCTGTCTGGGTGCTGGGGCCGAATTAACTGAGTGGCCTTCTCCAGTGGTGGGTGATATGACGCATGATTCCTTGCTGTGGGACCTCTCTCCTCTGTCTGGGTGCTGGGGCCGAAATAACTGAAAGTGGCCTTCTCCAGTGGTGGGTGATATGACGCATGATTCCTTGCTGTGGGACCTCTCTCCTCTGTCTGGGTGCTGGGGCCGAAATAACTGAGTGGCCTTCTCCAGTGGTGGGTGATATGACGCATGATTCCTTGCTGTGGGACCTAGGATTCCTTGCTGTGAGACCGAGGAGAGAGGTCCTACAGCAAAGAATCATGCGTCATATCACCCACCACTGGAGACAGGATCCGCTGTGCGTCTCATTTTTCCTTGCTTCTGACAGATCAGAACAAAGGTCAAATAAATGATGATGTCAGCCAGGTCGAAAGGCAAAATAGTGGTCCAGTCATGAAGTGGGGACGGTGGGAACAGCATGAGAAGTCCACAGAGTGCCCCTATGACTCTCCTCTGTCTTGGTGCTGTGGCCGAAATAACTGAAAGTGGCCTTCTCCAGTGGTGGGTGATATGACGCATGATTCCTTGCTGTGTGACCTCTCTCCTCTGTTTGGGTGCTGGGGCCGAAATAACTGAAAGTGGCCTTCTCCAGTGGTGGGTGATATGACGCATGATTCCTTGCTGTGTGACCTCTCTCCTCTGTTTGGGTGCTGGGGCCGAAATAACTGAAAGTGGCCTTCTCCAGTGGTGGGTGATATGACGCATGATTCTATGCTATGGGACCTCTCTCCAATTGATATTAGTTAATTTTTATTTATTTTATTTTATTTTAATTCATTTCCCTATCCACATTTGTTTGCAGGGCATTTACCTACATTTTGCTGCCTTTTGCAGCCCTCTAGCCCTTTCCTGGACTATTTTACAGCCTTTTTAGCGCCCAAAAGTTCGGGTCCCCATTGACTTGAATGGGCTTCGGGATAAAGTTTGGGTCGAGTTCGGATCCCGAACCCGAAAATTTTCGGGAAGTTCGGCCGAACTTCTCGAACCCGAACATCCAGGTGTTCGCTCATCTCTATTGCTAATGCCAAAAAAACAGGAATGGATCCAAAACATAGATGACACGTGAAAGGAATGTTTGCATGTCTTCTTTGTTTTGTACCCACCCCTGCTTTGAGCTCCCAAATCACAAGCCAATTCTGATGGGACCATACAGGCGTTACAGCTGCTGCATAGACAGGATCCGTTGTGCGTCTCATTTTTCCTTGCTTCTGACAGATCAGAACAAAGGTCAAATAAATGATGATGTCAGCCAGGTCGAAAGGCAAAATAGTGGTCCAGTCATGAAGTGGGGATGGTGGGAACAGCATGAGAAGTCCACAGAGTGCCCCTATGACATACTGTTGAGGTGGACGCAGCATGAGGAGGACACAGAGTGGCACAATGAGAGTGTGGAGGTGGCAGCAGCATCAGGAGGCCACAGAGTGGCAAGGTGACATAATGTGGAGGTGGCAGCAGCATCAGGAGGCCACCGAGTAGCCAGGTGACATTGTGTGGAGGTGGGTGGCAATACCAGTAACCAGTGAAGATGGTGGGTGAAAGAAGGAGCATTTGGCATCAGATATGCGGCATCAAGCTGAGGCAGGTAGCCAGAAGAAACTGCTCTCTTTTGTTAAAGTGTTGTTGTGGCACCATGGATGATCTAGTCTAATGCATTAGGCATTGGTGGGTGGAAATCCTGGCTGATCCATGCCTGACTCTACTTGAAAAACATCAGTCTGTCCGCATTTTTGGTGGACAGGTGAGTTCTTCTTGGGGTAACTATGGCCCCCTCTGATGCCACACTACTGGATGGGCAGGACAGATTTTCCAGGGCAAACTTTGCCAGTTGCGGCCACAAATCCAGTTTTTCTGCCCATTAGTCCAGCGGATCTTTAATGTGGGGTGACAGGATACTGTCCAAGTATGCCACCACCTGCTGGTTCAGGTCCTCCTACAGGTCTAGCTGCTGTTGGTGAGTAGTTTCTTCACTAGGCGGGTGAAGAACGCTGCTAATCAGCGACTCTAGACTCAGGCTGCTGCTGATAGAGCTGACACTACTCCTGTAACCCCACCACTCCCCAGCAGCAATTGCAGTGGAACATGAGCGCAGAGAGCTCCCCCCCGGTAAGACCTGCGAGACGACGGACGATGGCGCAAATAGGCAGCGGCCAACTGACTACATAGGATGTCTCTATAATAGTTTAGTTTGTCCTCTTTCTCAGCGGGTGTAAAAAGGGCCCCCATTTTCGACCGTTAGCGAGGGTCCAACAAGGTGGAGTACCAGAAGTAATCCCTCTGCTGAATCGTAACAATTCGGCTGTCATTATGCATGCAAGTGGGCATGCATTCGGCCATTTGTGCAAGTGACTCCGGGAGACTCCTTGTCTCCATTTCCACTGCATACTGCCACAGTGTGTCTGGGTCCTCTGCCTTCTCTTCCTCATCGCCCTGTATCTCTTCTGGCTCCTCCTCCTCTCCTGTTACGGGTGTAGAAAAACCACCCATTTCGCTACACATTACTTCTGCTCCAATGTCCTCCTCCTCCAGTTTAGTCTTTACAGGGCTTAATTGACCGTGAGATCGAGGCGCAACATCTCAAGTCCCCTGACCAGCCAGATTTACCAGCATCTGTTCCTGGACATTAAGCAGTGGAATGATGTTTGTTATCCGGTAGTTCTGGTGACTGACAAATAACATGGCCTTCTCAAAGGGCCTGCGCAAACCTAAGCAAACGGCAGGTGTCATGCATGAGCTGCCACTGGCTGACATCGACATTACACAGAGGAGTACTTCTGTCTGCTTCAATCATCAAGAAATCGTTTATGGCCTTTCTCTGTTCGTATAGTCGGTCTAACATATGGAGGGTGGAATTCCAATGGGTGGAAACGTCGCATATCAGCCTATGTTGGGGGATGCCGCCCTGCCACGGCAGCTCAAGGAGGGTGTGTTATTGGCTGAAGTGCATGCAAAGTTTCCTGGCCATTTTTAGGATGTCTTGCAGATGGGGGAAGCCTTCAGGAACTGCTTGACACCCAGATTGAACACATGTGCCATGGGCGCATGGCTCAGTCAGCCGTCCTTGATGCAGCAGCGACACAATGTTCTTCCCGTTGTCGGTCACCATTGGTTTTGATTTTTTTAGATGAAGGAAGCGGAGCAGTTCCTCCCCTGAGTGACATAGTTCGCCCAGGCAAACGAGGTGCAGAACAGCGTGACACCCCCATGCCCTGCACATGTGGTATGCTGGAGGGGCACTGTGAATTGTCCCTGCAATGGAGGACACGGTGGAAGATGAGGAGGCAGAGGTGGACATTGTCGCAGGACCAACAGTGTGACAACGTGGAGGTGGAAGTGGTGTCACCTGCTCAAGTTGCTTGTGTGGCTGTGCAGGAACCACATTCACCCAGTGGGCCATAAAGGACATGTATTGTCCCTGACCGTAGTCACAGCTCCACAAGTCGGCACTACCGTGAACTTTAGCAGAAAAAACCAGGCTCAAGGAATGACCACCATCTGTTCTGCATGTGTGTGCAGAGCTCTTACAGACATTTTGGCAAGGAAATGACGGCTTGGGACTCTTCACCTCGGCTACAACAGTAGCTACTGACTGTCCTCTAGTAGCTCATCCTCGCTGAAAAGTGGAGTCAAGCCAAGGGAATATAATACTTCTCGCGCTGAGGGAACTGAAAATGATAGAGGAAGTTTCAGGACAGGCGGGGGCACAGGGCCTGCTCCCAGGCCATGCCAGCTAAGCGTTGTGTCAGAGGAACCCATCGACTCTTGGCTGGGGGTGTCTGATGTCACTTGGGACAAAGTGGATGACCGAATCAACCATTCAAGAACCCCTGGGTTGCTGGTCAAGACATGACCACTAGATGAAACTCGGAGCTCAGGCCTCTCGCTGCGACCCCTACTGCCACGCCCCCTTTCTCTGCTGCGACCTCTGCACCAGAAACATTTATGCCTCTGCCACTCCCCTGTGCATGGCCTGGCACTTCTCTGTCTGACATACTGTTAGATCAAATAATCAAATGTTAGATCTAATACTTTTTTCTTTCCCCACTATTACATGGCAAATAGGGCTTTAGAATAGGCCCTAATTTTTTTCTACTTTTACACAACACAAAAGACTTTTCAACAGATAAGTGCACAGATGAACGATGAATATATTTTTATTTTGCCACTAATACACGGCAAACTGGGCTTTTGAATATATAACTGCACCACAAAAGGGCAAATAAGACGTACTGTAGAAATATTTCCTTGTAATAAGCCCTGCTAATGGCTGTATCAAACAGCACTTGCACGTCAATAACAAGAAAAGTTTGCTAGAATGACAGAGCTGTATAATGGAAATTTGGATCCCCAGTCAGTGCACCAAGGTGTAATAGGATTGTTCCTATTACCCAGTTTGTAAACTCCCCTATTGAACCCTGTTCTACATAAATGCAGTGGAACAATTTTTCCCTATCCTTTCCCTGCACTTATAAATCATTTTTTCACCACAATCAAGTCATTCTTATCACTGTCCCTAGCACCAGCAGACACATACACTGCACTAAGTACACTGGTTAATGACAGAATCTAAGATGGCTGACACTATTTATAGGGCTGTGACATCACAGGGCTGGCTGGCTGGCTGGCTGCTGATTGGCTGCATGCATGGCATTATGGGTGATCCCACCTTCCCTTAGTTTCTTTCTCCATGTCCTCACACGTGCAGCAGCCATTTTAGGAAAATATGTGATTCGTTACCACGAAGCGTGAGAAAATTTGGCTTTGGTGCGAATCAAATTTTCCTGAAATTCGGATCGAATCCTACTTCGTCAACTTCGATTCGCTCCTCTCTAACAGAGATATTCAAAAAGCATATTGCTAGAGCAAGATCAGGCTGTAGGCTTGTCTGTGTGACAGCTAAGATGAAAGTAAGGGTCTCGGATCAGAATGCCCTCTTGTATAAGACCGCATCTTGTGCAGTTGGCATGGATTGCTTATCTTTCTAATTTTGGTCAATGTGACAAATCATCAGGGAGATATTTTTGATACAGCTACCAGTGACCATTTGCATTCAATATGTGGTTGATTAGTTGATGAACTAGATGTTCTTTGCAGAGACATACTATAGTTATAGGGGGTACAGCTATAGCAGTTGCACCAGGACCTTTTTTGCCTGAGGGGCAGGTGGCTAAAGGCACATAGAAGCAATTCTACCATTATCTATAGTTTTCAGCTATCTACTAATAGGGAAGTAGGGGTGTACCAAAACAGGTGTAAAGTAAAACTGGCTTCATTGCTCAAAGCAACCAACTTGACTCCACCATTCATTTTTTAGAGCCCCTTTGGAAAATTAAAGGATTAGTCTGATTGGTTGATATGGGCAACTAAGCCAGTTTTACTTTACACCACTTTTGATAAATCTCCCTTAACGTATAGTTTCTGATAAGTATTGGAAATCTACAGGATAATATATTCCAGTCATTATAAAACCACATTTATACATTCTGCCTTTGTCTTGGATTGTGATTATTACTGCCTAAAACAGGTCAGCCAAACTGATTTAATCAAAATAACTAGGAGAATGTTCTAATTAACATAATATTGCTTGCTTATTTTAATGGTCAGTTTTTAAAGATTTTTAGAAATGAATGATAGCTGCAATAAGAAGGAACGTTAAAGATATGTGAATTTACATCAGTAGACAAATGTATTCATACATAATAAAAACAAAATATGGAGTAATGTAACAGTAAATCAAATTCAATAATGTCATTAAAATGGATCTGTCATGAAAATGTGCTGCCCTATTTAATAACTTACACCCAAGCGCTGTATATATACAGCACTTATTCGGCTTTAATATTTTCTTTCATCTGTAGCGGTACCCTAGGTGAAGACAGAAGCTATTTATTACCTCTTTTGCCTTCTCCTGTGCTCAGTGAATAGAGAAAGCAGTTGTGCCGTTTCTTCTATTGGTCTTGGCAATCATGTGGTTTTCAGGTATCTTGGGGACATAGGAGACCTGCAGGGTCTTAACAGACCATAATCAGCTCTGCCTGTGTACAATGCCACTATGGGGGCTGATTTCCTTCTGAACTGGTTCTTCTCCCCAGTTACAGTGGAAATGGTGCAAAATTCAAAAAAGTGTCACTGTCACCCAGAGACTTTTCAGTGACCTCTTGGGTCAAATACAAACACCAACAAGAGAAATTGTTGCCATTATCCCCCACTCATGCAAAACTATACATATTATATATCAAAACCACCACAAAATAGGTAACCAATTGTATTAATTTATTGTGGGGTTAATTTATATATTTAAAGAATAAGGATATATAGTTTGACTAAAAACTCATTTTTTTGCAGTTTTTCTCAAATAAAATTGAATAAAGAAAATACATTACTAAAACGCATACTAATAAAAAGCGCAATGTGTCATGTAAAAAAAAGTCTCAAAAATGTTTATAAATAAAAAAGTGTATGGTCAGTAAAGACTTCTGAGGCCTGCTCATTAGGGGATTAAAGTCAACATGCAGTCTAAAGCCACACAGGACAACTCTGCTGCTGAATTTCATCACAGAAATTCAGCCGCAGGCTTTCTGAAATCTGCAAGAACCACTAGAAATAGGCTGGTTTATGTAGCGGGGGGGGGGGGGGGTCTGCTTTCAACCTCTGCATTGCAAAGTTGAAAGCCAATAACTTATGCCTGCAGTGCTGGTCAGATTTTTCTGCAGCATGTGGATGAGATTTCTGAAAAGGTCATTCACTGTAAAATGGACTGGTTCTGCATACATTTCTATAAATCTGCTGCAACAAATTGTTAGCATTTAGTTCCGGGTGGACATACCCTAACTCTATTCCTAACTCTGTTCTCCTGTTCTAAAAGTTCCATCACAACACTGTATTTGGAAGGAAACCATTTTGAGATGATATAGCATTACCTGAAGAGGGCTGTGCATGCAAGGCATCACAGAAATATTTACCAAATACAATAAACCAAAACAAACTGGCCAGGAGAAATGGTCCAAGATTCCACCTCAGCATTATTCAATTTGCAGTTCCAGGAAATGTTAAGCGGAGGTAACTGCAGTGAATGTTTACTTAATGAACTCAGTAAAGGACATGGACTGCATATGTGCTATTATTTTAGTTAGATTGTGTGTATCTATAATTGTGACTTAGGTTAAAATGAGAACTCATTTTATTAGTAATCAATGTAAAAACCAAATAAATTCCAAATGGTTCAGTTTTCTTACAGCCATAGCAAGCTAGCATGTATAGACCAGACAGAGAACAATACAATACTAAGAGCACAGGTACTGCAAATAACAACATGGTACATATAGTGTTGTACTGTATCTCAGAGAAGTTCTAAAAGAAAGCAAAACAATTCATGGCCTTCTGATCAGCCATGCTTGACCCCGATTTGATACACTTATTGGCAAGTTCATGTTTCCCTTCCTCAGTTATGAGGAACGTTTTATTATTTGAGGATTTTTTTAAGGATATACAAATGTTTGGGGTGAAATAGATGTTTTTTTCTTAGACAGGTGACCCATAAATCATATGCTGAATGCTTACAATATGGATAGTGAACAAAGACAACATTACATGAATAGTATGGAGTCTCCAGAACAATGAAACACAATTAAATATAATTATGTGTTTTGAGTACTTTTTAATGAGTTGTAATTTTTTTTATTAGATATCAATATGAAATGCTGAAAGGCTACATGGAGCCATCCGGCATTTAAACAAGGTCTGACGCTTTGTCTTAATAACATCCATACTGTACAAAACCTCTCCCACCCTCTCAGAACAAATCTTTTCTGGAGGCTAATACCCTTTCTTTGTCTCCTTTGCTTTAATTACCTTTTTCTGGCAGGATAATGCAGATAATATTCTAAGAGGCATTGTGAGTATTCAAGCCAATTCAGTTACCGTGAATAGTAAACAATATATTTACTGTATCTACCGCTTCATACAATTTGCAAGAGCTGCCATTAGTCAAAACTAGGGAATTGTGAAGCATGACACAGCAACAAACTAGTGACCGTATGAATCAGAGTCAAAGTTATCATATTCAAACATTTTAAGTAGCTCTGATGTAGCAATAACTCAGCCATATGGCACAATGCATCTCTTTTAATCTCTTTGCTGTCTCTTTCTCTCCAACTCCACAGCTCATATCTCTCTCTAAATCTTCTCTGTGATAGTTTCCTCAGTCACTTTGTGTTTTTTAGTTCTGAGCATTTCCAATTTCCAGAGTGGATAGATACTGGTATATATGTATTCAAATATATCTGTACAGTGATTGGGAAAATAGCCATCTTTGTAGAAAATTGGTAAAGGACTCAGGTTTTTCTGATTTTTTCACAGTACTAGAGTCCGATTATTTAGTTAACATACAAACCGGATATAAATCTTTCTGCAAGATGGCTATTAAAGCTTGGTTGGTTATAAAGCGCTGGTGTAAAGTGGAGGCCCTACGAATTTGTACTCCACTATGGCACAATCAAAAACTTCTGAATTTAGAGGACCCTAATTGCAGGCAATATTGGAGGATGAAAAATATACAATATGTACACCAGGTGGTTAGAAATGGTCAGATTCCATCGTATATGGAGCTAAAACAAAAGTTAAATGTAGGTGAGGTGGCTTGGTTTGCCTACTTCCAATTGAGGTCGGCACTTCTTAGCACGGTTGTTAATCATTCACTCAATGTAGACACTCCTGAATTTTTGCACAATCTGATTAGTAAGAAAGGATGTATGAAAGTTAAACTTTCACATTGTTACAGGCACTTGATGAAATTTTTTTTTATGGATTGTCTTTCTCCAGGACAGAGATCCTGGTCCGTTTTACTGTCTGAGGTGGGTTCCCCGGATTGGGAGAACATAGGTGAAGGTTTGAGTTTGGTTTCTCACAACTTTAATCACGTCGTTGTTCAGTTTAATATTCTACACAAAATATATTTTACACCCTTATGGCTCCATAGGAGAGGATTTAGAACTTCTTCGGATTGTCTTCGCTGTGGGGACCCTGGGGCAGATCATCTTCATTTGCTCTGGGGCTGCCCGATAGTGAACAAGTATTGGAGAATGGTTCAAATAGTTTTGGTCCAGAGACTTGGTGTGAATATCCCTTTATCTCCAAAGATATGGGTCCTTGGTGATCTATCGGAAGCTAACTGTCGGCCCCCCGAGCGCCAATTGCTGACCAAAGTGATGTTTTTGGCCAGGCTTCTCATTGCCAGAGAATGGTGCTCCTCCTCTGCTTTAGAATGCAATCACTGGCTAAATTTAGTTACTAAGAGATTCAGTTATTTATTTGGTGTTTTTTTTTTTTTTTTTTTCTCCTCTTTTTCTTTTTTTTTTTCCCTGCGGGGTTGGGAGGGGGGAGGGGGTGGGGTAAGATGGGATAGATAGGTTTAATTTTGCATTGCTGGAATTCTTTTTCTGGATTGTATGTTTTATGAATGTTAAAATAAAAGATATATAAATTAAAAAAAATATATATCTGTACAGTAAAATATATGAATGTGTTCTGCTGACGAACTGTCAATCACAGTTTCATGATTTAATAATGCTAGTGTGACTGTAAAAAAGAATGGGAAATGGGAGATGGGAAATATTGGTCCAAATCCTATAGGTTGACGTTTATAGCCATGTGTCTGGTTTAGTTATTTAGTAAGAGGTATAGCAATCCTCATCTTGATTCCTAATAAGTTAAGTAAACAGTGGTAAGAAATGTTGAATTGATTTTTCAATGGCTTTCAATGGATTTTATGATGTGATATCACACTCAAGTTTAGAACTGCCTTAATGTTCTTCTTGTGTTTACTGTGGTTTCTTTGTGACTTGATTTACATAAAACACTCAATAACATTTTGGTTACTTGGTTTTTGATGAAAATGGCCTAATTACATGGATTATTTTCAAGTAGTGGAATTAAGGCTGACGTTGAGTTTTCAGCTATAGTATATTTTGTTATAGCGTGTTGAACTCCAAACCAAATAGTGCAGCTGTAAGATGAGAAATCAGTCTTCTACTCCTGGGGAGGTTAATGGACTGATGATGCTACATAAGAAAAGGTCATCATTGTTTGTGAGGTATGTGAAGGCACGGTGACTTGATGACATAATCACAATGACTGAATATACAGCTATCGCCTGCCAGGTGTTGTACCTTGGTAATGTGACCAGCCAAGACCTATATAAGCACTGGAGAGAGGAGTTTCACAAGGAGACACACACATACACATGTTGCATATCCAAGGCTATGGAAGAGGGAAAGAGGAGGATCTGGGTGAGAGTGTCACGAGTTGGAGGTCCCGCGAAAGACCTCCGCGTCGTTTCACAATAAACAATACACAAAGGTACGGTCTAAACAGTGTTTATTGTACAAATGGAAAACAAGCATAAGCTCTACGTACCGTCCATGCAGTGGGAGGAACCCCCACTGTGCCACTGTCTAGTAATACTCCAGAGGGGCGTAACTAAGAAACTCCTGGTGTTTACTAGGGCCCCAGATGGTAGGGATAGGCTTTGCCGCAGGAAGTTGCCAGGGTCCACTCTGGAGCGTGAACTAGACAGTGACCACAGGAGTGAGTGACAACTGGTACAAGAATGTACCGACGGTACAGAGCAACATGACATATACAGAGGGAACACGAGCAGTAGAACATGCAAGGACACAGGAGTGGCAATGGACAGAGAATGTCTTTCTCCACCAGTGGGAACTGCGTGGCCTTGCCCAAGCACTCTGCAGCAAGGAAGCTGCAAGAGCTTGCTGAACACAGGACATGGACAGAGACGAATGCTCCCCCTCCGAGGAACGACAGACCCCCTTTCGGAGGAAACAGGAAACATAGCAAGGCAAGACATAACAGAACACAGTGAGATAACAACAATGAACAAGTAGGCGAACCTACAGAGCACAAACGGACATGGATCCCATGGGTCAGCAGCATGGGAGACAGTATACACCAGGAGCAGGACAGGACAAACACACACCAGGAGAGCTGACCCAGAACTGAGGAAACCTCAGCCTTAAATACAGGTTCCATGGGTGTAGCAGAGAGGCCACACCCATGGAGCAGACAGAGAATTGACTCCTGAAAGATACATGGGAGTTAACCCATACAATACCAAATACACACACACTGGAACGAAGCTGCAGCGGGGAGCTGCAGCACACGGAAGTACGGAAGGTCACGGCTGGGAACAGCAGCCATGACAGAGAGAGAAAGAGAGAGTTGAGACACACATAAAGAGGATGCTACAGCTGATCTCACCACTAGTGCTTTATTAACATCAATACTGTCCCACACTTATAAAAAATATCTGATATGGTGCAGTAGCTGCTTCTGAGAGAATTAGGATGAGTTAAGGAGGAGAAATAAAGGAAGTAGAAAACGTATAAAGCACTGCATAAAAAAATAATTACAAACTGTATTTGGATATATGACCTTAAGGCGTAGGTAGGTAGTGTGCAGCAGAGGTTATTGCTATTTCTATCAGTAAAAGGAAGTATGAAAAAATGATAAGAATTTCTGTCTTATTCTGTATTATTGATCAGATTTGATTGTATGAAGCTTGACATTTAAAGTTCTGTTACTATAGATATATTTTGTACCACATATGGTCAGCAGTCAAATGGTTACAGTCTCTGAGCCCCATTGTTCTATTTTCTCCTTACATTTTTCCACCTGAACAACAATGAATAATCCAGATTTTATGTAAAAACCACGCTTTATATAGTACTTGCATAGAACTCTAGTAGAATAAATCCCACATTACTCTGTGCCAGCCTTAACTGACAGAAGTAAAATAATCATAAAATGAAGTGAAATATATTTGCTATGGAAAATGTTTTATGGCCCATAAAAATAAACATTTGATGAAGTGCAACTGCTATATTGATTACTGTATACATAATGAGAGCCCGAGGAACAGGTTCCAGCAGCTCTTTTTCTTAGAAAACAAATAATTCATCTGAGAAGCACCAACTGTGGGGGAAATGTCTTTCTATTCCTGTATCGCAGTATGTACGTCTCTGTAACATTACCAACATTGTTACTAGATTCAAAACAGTCTATTCAGGACTGTCAAGTAGTTATCCCTAATCATCATGTATGTGCTATTGTAATGATTCATATTTTATCGATGTTAATACCACGGGATAACACTAAGTACAATGCTTTGCTAGATGAGAAATTTGATTGTATTTCCAACATCATAGGTTTACCATTCATTGGATATGTGTTAACATACCATTTTATAATTGGATATTTTTTATTGATTTGCTTTATTGTTCAAAAATATGAAACAAAGAGGCAGAAACAGAAGGATTATGCATAGTTGACATGTCAAAGCCAGGTTCACACTACCTGCATGGGAGCATATTGAGCGCCATACGATGACCCTGTAGGCACTAGCTGTGTCTCCCATAGTACATAATATGGCAGCATAAGACAGATATATCTACTTCGCTGGAGGAGAACTCCATTTTCAAGAAGGATATTTTTGTAATACAGCATCAAATGGAACTGTTCAACGTTTTTTTCTCTCAATAAGAATCCTAAGAAATCCAAATCCTAAGAAACTAATTACATCTCCTTATAAAATCAAAGCCTTATGGAGTTAAAGTTGAGCCCCATGGACCTCTAAAAATCCTATTGTACAGCTCAATAGAGCTAGTAAGGTAAAGTTTAGAGATGAGCAAATTTTTCAAAAATCCGAATTTATTTGCGGTGAATCTCGTTATAAAACAACTATCTCAGGGCTGCAGAGACCCTTTATATGAGTATAGAACACTGTGCCTTGCAGTAACACACATAGGGAGTCTGCTCTGGTAGTGAAATAATACTGAGTCAGTATGACATGCAGATGACAGGGGTCGCTCTTAGAATCGCTGCATACTTCACTTATTTGGGCAGTCACGGGGCCAAAACTGACAAAATAACTGAAATATCAACTCAGCCTTACAGGTAGATGTTGGCTTCAAGAAGAAGCCTTTTATACTCTCATCAACTGATTCCACATAGATGTCTACAGAACCTTTTCTATTAAATGCTTATACAATGACAGAGTCTGGAGGTTGCACCAGCAGCATCAGGAAGAGGCCACAGAGTGGCACAATGACAGAGTGTGGAGGTGACAGCAGCATGAGTAGGCCACAGAGTGGCACAACAACAGAGTCTGGAGGTGGCAGAAGCATGAGTAGGCCACAGAGTGGCACAATGACAGAGTCTGGAGGTGGCAGCAGCATGAGGAAGCCAGAGAATGGCACAATGACAGAGTGTGGATGTGGCCACAGCATCAGGAGACCACAGAGTGGCAAGGTGACATAGTCTGGAGGTGGCAACAGCATGAGTAGGCCACCGAGTGGCACAATGACAGGGTGTGGAGGTGGCAGCAGCATGAGTAGGCCACAGAGTGGCACAATGACAGAGTCTGGAGATGGCAGCAGTATGAGTAGGCCACAGAGTGGCACAATGACAGAGTCTGGAGTTGGCAACAGCATGAGGAAGCCACAGAGTGGCACAATAACAGAGTTTGGAGGTGGCAGCTCGTTTTGGGCACGTAAATTCAAATTGCGAATTTTTATCATGAATATCGCGACTTTGAGAATGTGAGATTCTTTAGAATATAGTGCCATATATTCATATTTTCGAATATACTAGATTTTTCTTTATCTGAACCCATAATCCCTCCCTGCTTCTTGCTTGTGGGCCAAGAAGAAGACTGCAATGTCTTTTTCTGTGCTTATCAACATCCCTAGCAACCAATAGGAAAGTTGCTTACCCCTTTCGTATATAAGAACCTCCCCAGCAGCCATTTTCTGCAGTTTATTACAGTTCTGAGAGAGGCAGCAGTGTTATTGCTGTGCTCTGTGCTTTACTTTGTCATTATATTACATAGTTAGCTAGTTAGCTTATATATATTATACAGATAGCTAGTGGGAGATAGTCAGTGTAGGTTAGATCATGATATAGTGTAGCTGATAGGCTCCAGTAAAGCGTATGTTAGGTAGTGTGATATATTCTGCTGTCCATACATACATGTTAAATACATAGTGCTGTGATGTCACAAGTTCACAACAATACTTAGTGCACCAATCATTAATATGTAGTTAGACCTGCTAAAATGTGAAGTTCCACGTATTGCGCCAAAATATTTGCATCATTAGTGCCGATTTGAGCAATCGGGAATATATTGGAGCACTCTATCTGCATATAGAGCTATTGTAATGTTCTGCCATGCCAAATATTTTCTCTTGTCTCAGGAAACTTCGAACAGCTTGAAATGCAGCAAAAGTGACCCACACCTGTATTGCGCTCTCATGATACGAATATTACATTGCCGATTTTTGCAATCAAGAAAATAATGGCAAATTCACGAATTTATGGTGAATATTCGCCCAAATATTCGTGAAATATGACAAATTCAAATATTGCCCCTGCCGCTTATCACTAGTGGCAGCAGCAGCATCAGGGGGAAGCCACAGAATGGCACAATGACAGAGTGAGGAGCTGGCAGCAGCATTAGGGGAAGGCCACCGATTGGCACAATGACAGAGTCTGGAGCTGATAGCAGCATGAGGAAGCCACAGAATGGCACAATCACAGATTGTGGAGATGGCAGCAGCATGCGGAAGCCACAGAATGGCACAATGACAGAGTGACAATCGACCAAGATACTTCTTGGGGAGCTTGCCTGGCTTGAACAAGCCTCTAGTAGCTATAAACAATAAGAAGACAAAGCGTCAAGATAGCTTTGAGCCCAGAAGAGTCGCGAAGATCATCAAGATACGTCACTAAAGATTTTACTGCATATACCCGCAGCGCTGACCGCTGAATGTATTTTGTTTTTCGACCAAAATGCTTCAATACAGATTTTACCACATATAACCACAGTGCTGACCACTGAATTCATTTTGTTTTTCGACTGAAATACTTCAATAAAGATTTTACCGCATATTACTACAGCGCTGAGCGCTGAATAGAATTTGCTTTTCCACCGAAATACGTCACAAAAGATTTTACCACATATAGCTGCAGCACTGAATGCTGAATACAATTTGTTTTTCCACCGAAATAAGTCACAAAAGATTTTACCGCATATTACTACAGCGCCAAACGCTTAATAAAATTTGTTTTTCCACCGAAATAAGTCAATAAAGATTTTACCACATACAACGGAGCACTGAGATGGAGAGGGTCTTCAGATTCCTCCCGCACTATACGGACATCTCAGAAATGAACCACTGCTCCCAACAGCAGCTCCTGGGAAGGTCATGTAGCATCCCGGTCATCCGGCATCTATTCGCCCTGCTGAAGGATTATTTTGAAAGTGTTTAGAAGCCACACGGGGCCCCCACGCTGCAGATTTTTCATGGAGACATCATGAAGATTTTACTGCATATAACTACCGCGCTGAACGCTGAATAAAATTTGTTTTTCCACCGAAATACGTCAATAAAGATTTTACCTCATATAACGTAGCACAGACATGGAGAGGGTCTTCGGATTCCTCCCACACTATACGGATGTCTCAGAAATGAACCGCTGCTCCCGACAGCAGCTCCTGGGAAGGTCATCATGGAGCGTCCCGGTCATGCAGCATCTATTCGCCCCGCTGAAGGATTATTTTGAAAGTGTGTAGAAGCAAAACGGGGCCCCCACGCTGCAGATTTATCATGGAGACATCATGGAAATTTTACCGCTATAACTACTGTGCTGAACGCTGATTAAAATTAGTTTTTCGACCGCAATGCGTCAATAAAGATTTTACTACATATAACTACAGCGCTGAAAGCTGAATAAAATTATTTTTTTTGCCAAAATACGCCAATAAAGATTTTACCACACATAACTGCAGCTCTGAATGCTGAATAAAATTAGTTTTTTGACCAAAATACGTCACAAATGATTTTACCGCATATAACGACAGCGCTGAACGATGAATAAAATTAGATTTTCCACCGAAAAATACATCAATAAAGATTTTACAACATATAAGTACAGAGCTGAATGCTGAATAAAATTTGTTTTTTGCCCAAAATACATCCGCGAAGCAAACGACATACATAAGGATGCTGACCAGCGGGAATACCATCAAAACCCTGATGCGTAGAAGAAATAGCGGATCGGAATAAGTTAATAGTCCGATAGGCCTTACCCGCCTCAAAAAGGGAAGTGAGAAACTGCAAGAGATGGGTTACAGGAGCCGAAACGGAATCCAAGTCCCGTTCCATGCACCAGCCAGCCCAAGATCACCAGGCTGCCCGATAAGATTTTCTGGTGCCGGGAGCCCATGCATTGTCCAAAAGGCGTCTAGTCGCATCCGAAATGCCGTTGACGTCTCCGGGCGTCCTGAGATCCGGCAAGCGAGCAGTCGCAGGGATCCGTCCGACAGGAGCGGATAGTGAAATCCCTGAGGGTCCTGGAGGAGTCCTAAGAGAGACGGAAACTTGAGTCCCCCAAAAGGGGACCACCACCACCAACTTGGCCAGCTGACGATGGGTGTGCAACAGCATCCTCGGGATCTTCGCGAACGGCGGAAAGGCATACATACGAGACCCGGACCAAGATTGCAGGAACGCGTCTACTGCCTACGCCGCTGGATCCGGGCGCCAGCTGAAGAAGCGGGGAAGCTGAGCATTGAGGCGCGAAGTGAATAGGTCTATGGCAAACGGACCCCAGGTCCCGGATAACACAGAGAAAATGTCCGGTGCCAGCATCCAATCCCTGCCGTCTGTAAGGTAGTGCGAGCTCCAGTCCGCCCGACTGTTGTGAAGTCCCGGGATATATTCGGCTTGGACTATAACCTCCTTGGAGAGACAGAAGGACCAAAAGTCCTTCGCCAGGCGAGCCAAGACTGCCGAGTGCGTTCCTCCCAACCGGTTGATGCAACATACAGCGGAGACATTGTCCATACGCAAGCGGATGCACGCCTGGGCAATCCCATTGGTGAAACTTCGAATGGCGAAGGAGACGGCCAGGAGTTCCAGCGCGTTGATGTGCAAGCGTGCCTTGTCCAAGGACCAACCCGTCCGCCCGTGGAGATCCCATTGCAATGTGCACCCCAGCCGTGTAGGCTCACGTCTGACTTGACAGTGAATTCGGGTTGGAAACCGAAAATTGCCCTGCTGTTCCATGCTTCCAGGTTGTCGATCCACCACTTGAGTTCCTCCCGCGACTCCGGGTCTAGGGTCAGCGTGTCCGCAAATGCAGCGCCTGAGCGAAGATGTGCTATCTTCAGGTGCTGAAGGGCCCGGTAATGCAGGGGAGCCGGAAAGACAGCTTGTATCGAGGATGCAAGGAGGCCGATGATCCTGGACAGATGTCTTAGGAACAACTGAGGCATGGAAAGAGCATGTCTGAGTTCCTTGCATATGGAACGTAGTTTTGTAATGGGAAGAGACAGGGACTCTGCTACTGAGTCCACGGTAAACCCCAAGAACTCCAGCCTCTGTGATGGTATCAGGCACGACTTATCGTGATTGATGAGGAAGCCGAGACGGGAGAGAAGATCCGTCATCCAGCGAAGGTGATCCAAGAGGGTCACAGGAGACTGGTGCATGAGGAGAATGTCGTCCAGGTATATTATAAGGCAGACTCCACGGCTGCAGAGCCAGGCCACCACCGGACGCATTAGCTTGGTGAAACACCAAGGGGCCGAGGACAGACCGAACGGGAGACATGAGAAGCGCCAAATTTCCCCATTCTAAAGGAAACGCAGTAAGTCTCTGGATGGAACCGAGATGGGAACCGTCAAGTAAAAATCCTTGAGGTCCAATTTCACTAACCAGTCTCCCGGTATGAGGAGATCTCGGAGCAGGTGAATGCCTTCCATCTTGAAATGGCGGTAGCGGACAATAGCATTCAGAGCTCGCAGATTGATGACTGGGCGCATCTGACCCCCCTTCTTCTGAACCAGAAAAATGGAGCTGATGACCCCACTTGGGGATAGGGGAGCCCGCTCGATCGCCCGCTTGTGAAAGAGGGACATGAGTTCTAGATCTACCAGCTCGGAGTCGGGGCGAGACATGCGGCCGGCGGGAGGAGGTGGAATAAGGTCTGGGGAGCCCACGAGTTCCATGTGGAAACCTGTTATCGTGGATAACACCCAAGGGTCGGACGTTATCGCCGCCCAAGCGGGGGAAAAATGAAGGAGTCTGCCCCCAATGCAATGATTCGAAGAAACCCCCTTTGGGGGAGAACTTACCGAAAGGGCGTCTGGAACCCGGATTTCCTCTGTGGGACCTGGAGCGCCATTGTCCGCCTCTGGCTGGGAAGAACGGAGACGGAAACCTCTGTTCCTGGAAGAGAGGACGTTGATGGAAGGAGCCTCTGCCCGCACTGCGGGCTTGAAAGCTAGGTCGGCCGGACAGGCGGCCCCTACTACTGCCGGCCCTGGTGGAGATACGCCCCTGGAAGATTCTCCTCATAGAGGATTGGGCTTTATCAAGAGTTGTGAAACCTCCCACAAATCGACTCAAGTCTTTTATAAAAGAGTCCCAAAATAAGAGACCATGGGCATCTGGGCCGGTCTCAGTTAGGGCCAGGTTGGCTAGTTTGGGGTCAATTTTAAACAAGATGGCTTTACGCCTTTCAATAGCCAAAGAGGAGTTGGCATCACTGGGGATACAAATCGCCCTCTAGACCCAGCCTCTCAGTTCCTCTGGGTCTATGGGGGAACCATCCGCTCTGGAGTTTTCAGCCAGCTCAAGCAATTTGGCCAGGGGTCCGAATATGTCCAGGAGTTTGTTCTGGCAACTACACAGAGCGGAATCTAACCATTTACGGGGATTCCAGCCGGACTTGGACAGGAATTGAGTGACTTTAGGGTCTACCACTGGGGTGTCACATACCTTTTTGGGCACAAAAGGCCTGGGGCATTCCGCCTTCATTTTACTACGCGCCACCTTAGTAAGGGGGCGGCAAACCCAATGCTCCAAGTATCTGCCCACATGATCCGTTGGGAGCCACTCCGCTGATCTAGGATGGTGGAGGGCGTCAGGATCAAACATAGGCTCTCCCAGGGGATCTACAACGGAAGATGCTGAAGTGACAGCAGAGGAGGAAAAGTTTTCCTTGACTAGGGAAGTCGAAGGAGTGGGGGTAATAGATTGCACAGGGGTCTCTTCCTCCGAATCAAAGCGTAAGCGAAGGTCTCCTCGTCTGAGCCTATATTGGCGTCAAAATCACTCATTTGTTGCGCTCTAGCTCATTTCCAAGGCCGCGCCCGTTCTGCCTGGTGCGGAAAGGCTCTCTTACGTGATCTGTGCATGTGTTCTTGGGTGGCCGAAGGCGCACCAGTCAATAGTTCCTGTGAAACAGGAGGGTTCATACTGGGAGGTTCTGGAGCGGTGGAGGAAGTGGCCTGTAATGTCCCTGTGACAGGGTGGGCAGACAATGCTTGTGCAATCGATTGAGAGAGCACAGAGGACATTGAATCCATTGCAGCCATAATAGCAGCGGAGACAGAGCGTTGCAGCACTACTGCTTGGTCATCCTCCCTAACATGGATGACTCTATCAGGGCATGATGGAGAGGCAGCCTCAGATGGTGGGTCTGAGTGAGGCATGATGGCAGGGTGTATATATTGTAAAAGCCCTGAGGTATATTACTGTGGGAGCACTCCCTAAGGGGCTGGTGGGCGTCTAATAGCAGTGGAGGGGTAACTAAACCTGAAAGAAAAACGGGTTAGTCACCTGATATGCAGAGCAGCGCAGCCATGACTACCGGAACGCAGGCAGCAGGGAATGAAGGTGGCACCGAGATCGCGCGAGAATTCGCGCAAAGAAAATGGCTGCCGAAATCCCGCGAGAATCGGCGATATTAAGCAAGGGAGAAAAAAAATGGCCGCCGAGATCTCGCGAGATCTCACGGCCACCGGAGAGCGCAGGAGGAAGCGTGGACCAACGGGGAGAGGCGCAGGAGACTAACAAAATGGCGCTGAGCACAGGTTCCGCCCCCCAATGCCGGTAAAGAGTGGCGGAAGGTGTGAGAAACCAGGAGGGAAGAAGGGGGGCGGCGAGAATATGGATGAGATGACCAGGGGCCGTAGACACTGCAATGGTGGAGGGTACTGATAAGACGCAGGGGGACAAGTGTGCCGGAGGATAACCGGGCAAAATAGCGCTATGGAAAAAGCGCAGCAAAGTGGGAAAAATCCTCAAAATCAAATACTGGGTGAAATATACACAATAACTTCAGAAACCAAACTAGCAGAAATTATGAGTACTTCTCTGGTGGCAGCAGCAAAGATAGAGGAGGAGGATACAAAGGAGGTGCTGTGACTTATAAGGACTGTGAGGGGAGGGTGTATGTGTTACTATGGTTACATTCTGCTATGTAAATTTCTTTGCTGCTATTGATGGACAGTAAAGAAGGAGATGGCAATAGGAGCCTCCGTGTCTTGCTGTAAAACTGCAGTTCTGAATGCTGAATAAAATTTTCTTTTTCGACCAAAATACGTCACAAATGATTTTACCGTATATAACTACAGCGCTGAACGCTGAATAAAATTAGTTTTTCGACCGAAATACGTCTCTAGAGATTTTTCCACATATACCTGCAACAGTGAACACTGAATATATTTTGTTTTTCTACAGAAATACATCACTAAAAGGTTTTACCACATATAACTGCAAAAGTAAACGCTGAATATATTTTGTTTTTGTACTGAAATAATAGTAACTGAGAAAGTGAAATGAGCATATATTTTTCGTTTTGTACTGAAATAGGCCACCAAACTCTATTACCACAAATAAATGCAACAGTGAAGTGCTTATATATTTTTCCTTTTTGGACTGAAATAGGACACTAAACGCTTTCACCACATATAACTGCAGAAGTGAACTGAGAATATATTTTTCTTTTTGTATTGAAATAGGCAAGTAAACTGTTTTACCAAAAATAAATGCACCAGTGAAGTGCGTATATATTTTTCTTTTTGAACGGAAATAAGAAACTAAATGCTTTTGCCTTGAGATGTCCCAAACTATTCGCCGGCGAACAGTTCCCGGCGAACATCGCTTGTTCGCGTTCGTCACGGCGAGCGACCTTATGCGATGTTCGGTCCGCCCCCTATACATCATCATTGAGCAAACTTTGACCCTGTACCTCACAGTCAACAGACACATTTCAGCCAATCAGCATACCTTCCCTCCCAGACCCTCCCACCTACTATCAAAAAGCAAGGACAGCACCCATCTTAGATTCATTCTAAAGCTGCAGTGTTAGTTAGAGCAGGGAGAGTGCTGCTGCCGCTGAATTAATATAGGGATTCTAGAGAAAGCGTTAGCTACTAGTGTTCTGTGTACACTCCAGTCCTCCAAGACTCATCTGCTGTAAGGACAGCACCCCAAAAAGCCCTTATTAGGGCTGTTACATAAGTCTGCTGTTATTTTTTTTTCTATATATATATTGCAGTTGCCTGCCCGTGTGTGAGAGTCCGCAGGCCCACAGACTGTACTGTGTGCACTCCACTCATATAGGGTGGCACAGTATCTTGCAGATAAAAAAGTCATTTCATTTTTACCCTTTAATATAATTGTATTTGCCTGCCAGTGTGTGTCAGGCCCGCAGACTGTACTGTGCCCACTGCCCACCACTTATATAGGGTGGCACAGTAACTTGCAGATAAAAAAGTCATTACATTTTTACCCTTTAATATAGTTGAATTTGCCTGCCAGTGTGTGTCAAGCCCACAGACTGTACTGTGCCCACTGCCCACCACTCATATAGGGTGGCACAGTAACTTGCAGATAAAAAAGTCATATCATTTTTACCCTTTAATATAATTGCAGTTGCCTGCCTGTGAGTGTCAGGCCCACAGACTGTACTGTGCCCACTGCCCACCACTCATATCTGGTGGCACAGTACCTTGCAAATAAAAAAGTCATTTAATTTTTACCCTTTAATATTATTGCATTTGGCTGCCAGTGTGTGTCAGGCCCACTGACTGTACTGTGGCCACTGCCAGTGCCCACCACTCATATCGGGTGGCTCAGTACTTTGCAGATAAAAAAAGTAATTTAATTTTTACCCTTTAATATAATTGAATTTTCCTGCCAGTGTGTGTCAGGCCCACAGACTGTACTGTGCTCACTGTCCACCACTCATATAGAGTGGCACAGTACCTTGCAGATAAAAGTCAATACATTTTTACCCTTTAATATAATTGCATTTGCCTGTCAGTGTGTGTCAGGCCCACAGACTGTACTGCGCCCACTGCCAACCGCACATATAGGGTGGCACAGTACCTTGCAAATAGAAAAGTCATTAAATGTATACCCCTTAATATAATTGCATTTGCCTGCCAGTGTGTGTCAGGCCCACTGACTGTACTGTGCCCAATGCCAGTGCCCACCACTCATATCGGGTGGCACAGTACCTTGCAGATAAAAAAGTCATCTAAATTTTTACCCTTTAATATAATTGCATTTGCCTGCCAGTGTGTGTCAGGCCCACAGTCTGTAATGTGCCCACTGCCCACCACTCATATAGGGTGGCACAGTACCTTGCAGATAAAAAAGTAATTTAATTTTTACCCTTTAATATAATTGCATTTGCCTGCCAGTGTGTGTCAGGCCCACAGACTGTACTGTGCCCACTGCCCACCACTCATATAGGGTGGCACAGTACCTTGCAGATAAAAAAGTCACTTAATTTTTACCCTTTAATATAATTGCATTTGCCTGCCAGTGTGTGTCGGGCCCACTGACTGTACTGTGCCCACTGCCAGTGCCCACCACTCATATTGGGTGGCACAGTACCTTGCACGTAGAGTACCACTAATCAGAAAAAAAATGACAGGCAGAGGCAGGCCAGCCCGCAGGGGCCGTCGTGGTCATGGTGCTGTGATTTTCTTTGGCCCTACAATAATGCCCAGTGTTCAGAGGCCACGTACCCTGAACTCGAAAAATTCTGAGGACATAGTTGATTGGCTTACAAAGGACACCTAATCTTCTACAGCTTCCGCTCTGAACCTTGACGCACCATCCTCCTCCAGCTCAGCTTCGGGCACCTCTCAAGTTACCACTCGCCCGCCGCCACCACCTGCTTTACCAAGGCACATGATCTCACATCACAAACTTCTATGGGATCAACACATGAATACAAGCAGCACACAAACTCAAAGCCACATCCTCCTGGTCCAGCGTCTTCAGCCACATCAACCACTGCTATCCTCCTTGCCCCCTCTCAACCACCCGCCACTCCGCCTCTCATCTTCAGCAGTTCCTGCTCATCTTCCCACAGTCAGGTGTCTGTCAAGGAAATGTTTGCCCGCCAGCTTTTACCATACAAGCTGGTGGAGTCTGAGGCCTTCAAAAAATTTGTAGCTATTGGGACACCGCAGTGGAAGGTACCCGGACAATTATTTTTTTCACAAAAGACAATCCCCAACCTGTACTCTATTGTGGAAAAGTAAGTCATGGCATGTCTGGCACACAGTGTTGGGGCAAGGTTCCATCTGACCACTGATACCTGGTCTGCAAAGCAAAGTCAGGGCAGGTATATCACGTACACTGCGCATTGGGTAAACCTGCTGACGGCTTCCAAGCATGGAAAGCTTGGCTCTGCAGCGGAGTTGGTGACACCGCCACGACTTGCAGGCAGGCCTGCTGCCACCTCCTCTACTCCTCCTACTCCATCCTCTTCACTAACCTCCTCGGCTGAGTCCTCTTCTGCTGCTGCGTCTTGCTCCACATCAACTGCACCCCCCCAGCTCACCGGGGGCTATTCCACATCCCGGATACGACAGTGTCATGCCGTCTTGGGGTTGACTTGCCAGAAAGCAGAGAGTCACACCGGACCAGCACTCCTGACCGCCCTGAACGCACAGGTGGATAAGTGGCTGACCCCGCACAAACTGGCGATCGGCAAAGTGGTGTGTGACCACGGAAGCAATCTGTTGGCGGCATTGAATTTGGGCAAGTTGACACATGTGCCATGCATGGCACATGTGTTGAATCTGATTGTACAACACTTTGTGTATAAGTACCCAGGCTTACAGGACGACCTCAAGCAGGCCAGGAAGGTGTGTGGCCATTTCAGGCATTCCTACATTTCCATGGCGCACTTTTCCGATATTCAGCGGTGAAACAACATGCCAGTGAGGCGCTTGATTTGTGACAGCCCGACATGTTGGAATTCAAGACTTCTAATGTTCGACCGCCTGCTCCAACAAGAAAAAGCCGTGTATTTGTATGACCGGGGTGCTAGGACAGCCTCTGCGGAGCTGGGTATTTTTTTCCCACATTATTGGACGCTCATGCGCAACGCCTGTAGGCTCATGCGTCCATTTGAGGAGGTGACAAACCTAGTCAGTCGCACCGAAGGCAACATCAGCGACCTCATCCCATTTGTTTTCTGCCTGGAGCGTGCCCTGCGAAGAGTGCTGGATCAGGCCATAGATGAGCGTGAAGAGGAAGAGTTGTGGTCACCATCACCACCAGAAACAGCCTTATCATCATCGCTTGCTGGACCTACGGCAACGCTGGAAGAGGAGTCTGAGGAAGAGGAGTCAGAGAAGGAATGTGGCTTTGAGGAGGAGGAAGACCAACCACAGCAGGCATGCCAGGGTGCTCGTTGTTGTCACCTATCTGGGACCCGTGGTGTTGTACGTGGCTGGGGGGGACAACAGACCTTTAATGAGATCAGTGAGGACGAGGAAAGGGAGAGGAGTAGCTCGGCATCCAACCTTGTGCAAATGGGGTATTTCATGCTGTCATGCCTGTTGAGGGACCCTCGTATAAAATGGCTGAAGGAGAACGACCTGTACTGGGTGGCCACGCTACTAGACCCCCGGTATAAGCAGAAAGTGGTTGAAATGTTACCGAAGTCGGAAAGGATGCAGCAGTTCCAAAACAAGTTAAAAAGTATGCTTTACACAGCATATAAGGGTAATGTCACAGCACAATGGGAATCTAACAGGGGAAGAGGTGAAAGTAATCACCTTCCTACCACGACCACGCGGGCAAGGACAGGACGCTTTACAGGCGTGTTGTTGATGGAGGACATGCGGAGCTTTTTAAGTCCTATACATCGCCACAGCCCTTCAGGGTCCACCCTTAGAGAACGACTCGACCGACGGGTAGCAGACTACCTCGACTTAACTGCAGATATCAGCACTTTGAGGAGCGATGAACCCCTTGACTACTGGGTGTGCAGGTTTAACCTGTGGCCTGAGCTATCACAATTTGCGATAAAACTTCTGGCCTGCCCCGCTTCAAGTGTCCTGTCAGAAAGGACCTTCAGTGAAGCAGGAGGTATTGTCACTGACAAGAGAAGTCGCCTAGGTCAAAAAGTCTAGATTACTTCACCTTTATTAAGATGAATGAGGCATGGATACCGAAGGGACTGACAGTGGGGGATACATTTGACTACAAAAGTCCTGATGAGATGCCTTGGGCTAAAAATGATCCCCACGCTGCTGTATTTAATCTCTGCATGCTGGATGACTTGTGTGACTTCTCCGCCACCAACTAAGGTTCAAGCCACAATGTTTTAGTACACTTTCTGCCTTTAAAACATCAATTTTTCGGGCTGTAGCAGCGACTGGAACAATACCTAATTTTTCAGGCATGTGTACAGAGATTAAACTGGTAAGAACAGATTTTTTTAATAAAAAACAAAAAGGACAGCCTCTGCGGAGCTGGGTATTTTTTGGCCGCGTTATTGAACACTCATGCACAATGGCTGTAGGCTCATGCGTCCTTTTGCGGAGGTGACAAACCTAGTCAGTCAAAAACAAGGCAACATCATCGACCTCATCCCATATGCATTTTTTCTGGAGCGGGCCCTGTAAAGAGTGCTGGATCAGGTCGTAGATGAGCATGAAGAGGAAAAGTTGTGGTCACCATCACCACCAGAAGCAGCCTTGTCGTCGTCAATTGCTGGACCTGCGGCAACGCAGAGAGAGGAGTCTGAAGAAGTGGAGTCAGAGGAGGAAGGTGGCTTTGAGGAGGTCGAAGACTAACTACAGCAGGCGTCCCAGGGGGCTTGTTGTCACCTTTCGGGGACCCTTGGTGTTGTACGTGGCTGGGTGGAGGAAGAGACCTACAATGACGTCAGTGAGGACAAGGAACGGGACATGGCTAACTTGGTATCCGACCTTGTGCAAATGGGGAGTTTGCGGTTGTTTGCGGTGCGTTAAATGGGGAGTTTGGTCTGTCTATGTGAAGCGGGCGTAACTCTTACACTACCTGATCGATACAACATCATACCTGATCGTATACACACACTGGATGTTTTAAAGCACGTTATTCCAAACAATTTTGGAATGTTAGGTGATTTATGCCATTTGCTTTATGGATTAAAACTCGACTCTACGTGAACTACGTAATTTTCCATGGGAGTTTTGCCATGGACCCCCCTCCGGCATGCCACAGTCCAGGTGTTAGTCCCCTTGAAACAAATTTTCCATCACTATTGTGGCCAGAAAGAGTCCCTGTGGGTTTTAAACTTCGCCTGCCTTTTGAAGTCTATGGCGGTTTGCACGGTTCTCCCATTCGCAAACATTTGCGGAAGTTCGCGTTCGCCGTTCAAGAACGGAAAATTTTATGTTCGTGACATCTCTACTTTTGCCACAAATAAATGCACCAGTGAAGTGCGTATATATATTTTGTACTTAAATAGAAGTGAACTGAGAATATATATATTTTTTTTTTAAATGAAATACGCCACTAAACTCTTTCAACACATATAGCTGCAGAAGTGAACTGCGTATGTATTTTTCTTTTTGTACTGAAATGCGCCACTAAATGCTTTCACCACATATAACTGCAGAAGTGAACTGCGTATATATATATTTTTTTTTTCCACAGATATAAGTCACTAAAGGCTTTTCAACATAGTACTTGCACCCCAAGAACAAATTACTGGAATGACAGAGCTGTATAATGGCTATTTGGATCCTGTGGGGAGTCGCTCTGGTAGACAGCGGTGCGGGTGCAGTACAGAGGCAAAAGGGAGTCCAGGAAGTGCAGCAAACAGTGTTTAATTCACACTTGCATAAAATAAACTCCAAACAGTCACTTAGTGTTAATTCACACACAGCAGAAAACGTAAGGCAAAACAAAAAGTCCAATACAGGTTCCAATCACCTGGGAGGTTTAGGTGCGTGTTCGCACCTGGCTGTCAGCCCAGCCGCAGGACAATCCACCCTCAGGCTTCCAGGCCGACTGCACGCCTCTTTGCTGGGCTTCTGCTTCCAGCCCAGAGAACTCCACAGCACTACCAGCAGCTCCAGGACAATCACTCTCAAATCCTAGGTGTCAGTTCACACCTGGCTGAATGCTCGGCAACACAAAAAGTCCACTGACCGTCTTTACATGGCCTGTTCTCCTGACACACAGGTCTCAGCTTTTCAGCCCAGCACAGGGCTCAGATCCCACACACAGAGAGAGCTTTGCATAAACCCAGCTGTCTTTTAAAGGCAGCTAGGTATTAACCCAAAAAAAAACAGACCGGCACCTAAAATCCGGTCCAGTATTTGCCCTCACCTGGCTGCAATTAACCCAGCAGCACAGGCTGAGAGGAAAATACCTGTTTTTTACCACCAAACCTCTCACTGTGTCACATACCCCCCCCCTTTGTTCAACCCTGAGGGGGTGAACACACGCCAGACAGTATACCCAGAACCGGGCAATCGCATTTCCCTGTAACTGCCCTGCTCTGTGTTCCACTGAAAATCTAAAGTTCTGAAGTCACCCGAACCCTCTGGTGACCCAGGACTTTCCTTCTTTGTCCAGATGGGGACAGGCTGCGGCCAACCCCATATCACCCTTTCAGAGATGGCTTGTCGCAGAGCCACGGGCACCTGGTACGGCTTTAAAGGGAGTCTGTCACCAAAGTTGGACATAATAGACCGCTGACATAGCTTTGTAGCATCACTTTAGATGAATGAAACGATACCTTTGTTGTCTTCTTCAGAGCTTCACCTGCTTCAAAAACGGACTTTTATTGATATGTAAATGAGGGCTCGCAAGTGCCCAGGGCGGAGTTAAGTTCTTTGGAGCCCAGGCTGCTCATCCTCTTTAGTTCTTATCCCCGCCCCTGTCTCTGTCTCTGCCCGCCCTTCTATTGCCTTTCTTCCTCCTCCTCTGGTAGCGAACTCCTGCGCCTGCGCTCAGCTTTGCCTCGGCGGGGCATGCGCACTGCGATGCCCACTGTGGGAACAGCATCAATGTAGCTACTGCGCATGTCCACCAGCTTACAGCTGGGTTTGCAGCGTCAGCCGGGGAATGCGCAGTAGCTACATTGATGCCGTTCCCACAGTGGGCATCGCAGTGCGCATGCCCCGCCGAGGCAAAGCTGAGCGCAGGCGCAGGAGTTCGCAACCAGAGGAGGAGGAAGAAAGGCAATAGAAGGGCGGGCAGAGACAGAGACAGGGGCGGGGATAAGAACTAAAGAGGCCGAGCAGCCTGGGCTCCAAAGAACTTAACTCCGCCCTGGGCACTTGCGAGCCCTCATTTACATATCAATAAAAGTCCGTTTTTGAAGCAGGTGAAGCTCTGAAGAAGACAACAAAGGTACCGTTTCATTCATCTAAAGTGATGCTACAAAGCTATGTCAGCGGTCTATTATGTCCAACTTTGGTGACAGACTCCCTTTAACCAGACTTTTGCCTTGGGCTCAGTGACAATTTCACGGTGAGTTATGGAAGGGCATTCAGGGAAATCACAGAACACCTGTGTGTTCCGATTAACAAACTCCTTGGCTCTCTGAGTCTGTTCAGTGGAAAGGCTGCCAGTAATTTTATCTGTGGCAGCCGCTTCCCTGTTAGCAGACAGAGGGACCGGAATCTCTTTCCCTAGATAAACCGGCCGCGGGTTGTTCTCAACACAAGTCTCTCTAACCTTCCAAGGTTTCCGTAAATTTACATGGTAGACCGGCTCCGGCTTTTGCAGTCCTGGCTGGTGTACCTTGTAATTTGGGTCTCCAACTTTCTGTGCTATTTTATAGGTCCCCTTCCCCCTAGCGCTGTCCTTACTGTCCACAGGTGGCCCAACAACCAAACCCGGGTCTCTTTGGCTATGGCCCCCAGACACTCGATTGCAGGTCCGGCTTTGGCCTGGCTGAGCCACCTTCCTATGTTTTCTACCTATCCAATTTAGGGGGACTGTCTTCCCCTCACCCACCGGACCTACTGTGGGTCCCTCTGCCTTGGGTTTCTGGGGTTCTAACACCTCACCTGGGCTAGGCCTCACTACTGGAAGTTTTCCTACCTGTCTGGGAACTGTACGTACAATGGTCGGCCACAGGGCTGGGAACAATGGAAAGACTCTTCCTATTATCACATCATAGGGCATACTCGTGGTTACAGCTACCTCATGGACCTGCCTGCCGGCACACGTGCTTACAGACAACAGAGCAGTGGGGTATTCTTTTAAATCTCCATGAATGCTGAAAACCCCGACTCTCCGGCCTGTAAACTCTGTGGGTCGCACCAGGGAAGGCCCTCACCAGGGTCACCTGACTCCCGAATCCAGCAGAGCTGCCACTGGAGTGTCTCCCACCTCCACCCGACACAAATGTTCATCATGGATAACCTCTGACACATCGACCCTTCTGGCATACAATGACTGTCGATACCCAAAGTTTACATCCATGGGCTCACCCAGGAGGGGACAGTTGGCCCGTACATGGCCAGGCTCCTGGCACCGCCAGCAGATTATAGAGTCCCGATCCCCAAAGGGCACATCCCGTGCGGTCTTTCTCAGCTCAGGCCGCAGGGTCTGGGGAGGGGATTTTCTGGGTTTTATTACTCCCTTCCCCAGAGTTCCCCCCTTAAGTTCCTCAGTAGCCCCATAACGTTCAACCAGGTCCACCATCTCCAGGGCACTAGTAGGAGATGTCTGGCCAACCCAGCGCTGGAGGGGTAGTGGCAATGCCCTCCAGCATAGCAGTGGGACCAAGTACGTCAGGCGGTAGCCATTTTTGTAAGAGTTTTAGCAAATTGTAATACTGGGGTCGTGCTGGCTCAGCTGGGTTAAATTCCCACTGATGTACCCGCTGGGCCCTGACCAACACATTCACCCCAAGTCTCGTCAGGATCTCACCCTTAACCACAGAGTAGTCTGCTGCTTGGTCATCCGGTAAATCAAAGTAAACCTGTTGGGGTCCTGACGCCAGAAACGGAGTGATGACCTCTGCCCACTGGTCTCGGGGTAGTCTCTCTCTCACGGCCACCTTTTCGAACATCGCCAAGTAGGTTTCAACATCATCTGTCGGTGTCATCTTGGGAACGGCCATGCGGACTGCTTTCCGGGCATCGTGCACTCCCTGAGGCACCCCTGACTTTTCTACAACCACTACGTGTTGCAGCAGCCGCTGGTTCGTGTCCTGCTGTCGCTGATTAGCCTCTAGCAGTTGTCTGTTCGTCTCTTGCTGCTGTGCGATGGCCTGGACAAGCTTCTTTATCATCTCCTCCATCTTGTCCTGTGTTGGTGGTTGCAGCTTGGCAGGCTTAATCCAGGACATACAACAGTGCCCAAAAAAAAATGCTACAAAAAGTTTTGGCTTCCCGCCAGCCTCACTGCAATTGCCCGCATCCGACACCAAATGTGGGGAGTCGCTCTGGTAGACAGCGGTGCAGGTGCAGTACAGAGGCAAAAGGGAGTCCAGGAAGTGCAGCAAACAGTGTTTAATTAACACTTGCATAAAATAAACTCCAAACAGTCACTTAGTGTTAATTCACACACAGCAGAAAACGTAAGGCAAAACAAAAAGTCCAATACAGGTTCCAATCACCTGGGAGGTTTAGGTGCGTGTTCGCACCTGGCTGTCAGCCCAGCCGCAGGACAATCCACCCTCAGGCTTCCAGGCCGACTGCACGCCTCTTTGCTGGGCTTCTGCTTCCAGCCCAGAGAACTCCACAGCACTACCAGCAGCTCCAGGACAATCACTCTCAAATCCTAGGTGTCAGTTCACACCTGGCTGAATGCTCGGCAACACAAAAAGTCCACTGACCGTCTTTACATGGCCTGTTCTCCTGACACACAGGTCTCAGCTTTTCAGCCCAGCACAGGGCTCAGATCCCACACACAGAGAGAGCTTTGCATAAACCCAGTTGTCTTTTAAAGGCAGCTAGGTATTAACCCAAAAAAAAACGGACCGGCACCTAAAATCCGGTCCAGTATTTGCCCTCACCTGGCTGCAATCAACCCAGCAGCACAGGCTGAGAGGAAAATACCTGTTTTTTACCACCAAACCTCTCACTGTGTCACAATCCCCAAATTATCTTTCCCTACATTTGTAAATCGCTTTTCTAGCAGTGTCCCTAGCGCCTTCTGACATCTCTCCCTGCATTAAGATGCTGTGAAATGATTCCTTCCTATCCTTGCCCTGCACTTATGAATGATTATTTCAGTTTTTTTTTTCACAATGAGGTTTTTCCAATTGCCCTCCCTAGCACCTTCTCATGTCTGTCCCTGCAATCAGAACGCTGGAAAATGTCTGATTCTAAGATTGTCGCCGTATTTATAGGGCTGTGACATCACAGGGCTGGCTTGCTGCTGATTGGCTGCATCATGCATGTCAGTCTGGGTGATCCCGCCTTCCCATACTTCCTTTCTCCATGTCCTCACAGCAGCCATTTTAGGAAAAATGTGATTAGTTACCACAAAGTGTGAGGAAATTCGCATTCGTTGCTAATCAAATTTTTCCTGAAATTCGGATCGAATTCCAATTCATCAGCTTTGATTCGCTCATCTCTAGTACAGTGCATTGGATTTTATTATTTTAACATGCCTCCAATTAACTTTTCCTTGTCTCTGTAATACCCCTTTCACACAAGCGAGTTTTCCGCGTGTGCAATGCGTGACATGAACGCATTGCACCCACACTTATTTCTGACCCATTCATTTCAATGGGGCTGTATACATGAGCGTTGTTCTTATTCACGCATCACTTCTGTGTTACGTGAAAATTGGAGCATGTTCTATATTCCGCGTTTTTCACGCAGCGCAGGCCCCAGAGAAACGAATGGGGCTACGCGAAAAATACATTGCATCTGGATGCACTGCGTTGCATTGTGTTTTAACTGCAAGTAACTTAGCAACAGTGAAGGGATTTAATCCAGGAAGTTCAGTGCTCAGCATGTGGCTGCAGGCACTGCATGGTAAAGAAGAGTAGGAGGATCTGTCTTGACCTTGCGGAGCTAAATTTAGAATGCAAAAGGCCCCAAAACCCATGGATGAGGAGAAAATGATCATCCTGGTCGAAGAGAGGCCATGTCTTTGGAACAGGAGGTTGGGGGAATACCTTGACCGGTTCAAGAAGGAGGACGCATGGCAAGAAATTGCCAAGGATCTTTTTTCGACCATTTGGGAGAATAGTCAAGGCCAGAGTCCACAGAGGTTGGTTAAGTAAAGTGGACAATCTAAACACGTTTGATCCTAGCTTTCCTCCCTAGCATAGCACATGGCATTCATTATCCTCTGTAAGATTGTATTGTTTGGTGAATGTTTGTTGTATTTTTATTACAAGATAATGAAGTAAAGAGTCACTGGAGGTGCTGCCGGGACCAGTTCCGGAAAGAAATCCAGCTTCAAGGATGTAGTGGGTCTGGGACATCCCAAAAAAGGCCATATCATTTCAAGGAACAACTTATGTTCCTGCCCCGTTAATAGAGCTGCGTCCGTAAGTACATAATAAACAATGACGACTACATGTTTATCAATACACACTGTATGTATGTCGGTTAATGTAATTTGATCCAATGTGTAAATTAGAAATGTCATAGTTGACAATAGCAACCAATCTGATTCCTCCTTGTAATTGCAAAAGTATTTGAAAAATATTACAAGTGGAATTTGATTATTTGCAAAGGCCAGCTATGCCACTTCGAATTTCCATAATGTCGCTTCATGACCACATATGTAATATGTTGGTTAGTTTAAACATGACCTGTCACCACTCCTGACATGGCTTTTTAAATAACTTTATGTATTCCCCATGTAATAACAATTCAGGAGCATCTATTATTATGACACTTTATGTAGTGGTGTTCCTTTATTATTCCTGCTAGAAGTTATAATTGAATTTCTATTAGAGTTTGTTGAGGAAGGGTTGAAAAATATGCATAAATATATATGCATTCGAACATGTGCATACATATATAATATATGTGCATATACAAATGGGCACTAAGATGGAACCCGGGGGTAGGCTCATACATAAGGATGTATGTACGTCCCTGTATGGCATGCATCTCTATGTGTGCGCCATATGTATATGTGTGCATGGACCCTGGGAAATGTGCCCGGGTTATATGCATACATGTATATAATGTCCCCCATGGGCTCATTTTGGCCCATTTTATATCATCAGATGATGTGCACAGATGTGCCCAGCATCTGTGCACATATCTGCCTATATTGTCCCGCATGGGCTCATTGCGCCCCCTGTGTGGTCCTCATATATTGCCCCTTATAATATATGTCTCCTTTTATATATATACATCCCATATATGCCCCCTCTTTCCATAGGACATCCCCCTTTTAACATCCCCTTTTTAAATGGCCCCTTTAATGTATATATATATAATATCATCTCTTATCAACTTTATACAGGCCCATGTTTAGCCTGTAGGCCATGGCTTGTATTGGTAATTGATTCAAGTCACACTGTCTGCGTAGTTCCTGTAAAATAGCCCAACTGTCCCTGGGGGGTAGAAAGCATAGAGATGCTAACTAGGATGTGGGTCCAGGACAGGAGATTGCAGACTTTATGGCACCTTTTGATCAGCACATGGCTTACATGCTAAATCTGTTTCCTTCCCCCCTACCTCTCCCCATGGCCAAACAACTTGGGGGGAGGGCTCACAAGGTAGAGTGGACTTCAGTGGAGTGATGTCATATAGAAAAGGGGAGGGGGGCAATGGACTTTTATTAGTCCATGCCAGGACAAAGAGGGGGGGGGGGGTTTCTGAGCTCAGCACGACTCAGAGAGGAAGGACTCTCAGATGGGACCTGGAGATGGCTGAGTACCCCTAATACCCCTGCCCTGATTTCCCATATCCCTACATTCCGATGTACCCCTTCCCTGCCCAGCAGAATCAACTCCTGCTGCTGTGTACATCTTAACCCCTTATTAACCCCTTAACTGCTGCAGCCCTCATCCAGCCCAGCAGTACCCCAGCCCGGAACCCTTGCAGTGCCCAGCAGCACTGTAACTCTGAACCTCTTCAAGGCTTTTGTGTGCAGATTGACCCCGGCAGCCCATGTTGTGCTAACCCTTGCAGTGCTATTACCCCTGTATTGCATTGTGATTTGTATTAACCCTTTCTACCCTGTTATTGCAGTAGGGACAGTGTGAGTAGCCAGGTTGGTGGGTTACTGCTGTAATGTATGTTAGTGTAATTGCATAGTTAGATTTTGGGGAGGAATAGGGATTGTGTGTAGTGTAGGTAGGAATATTGTATGTGTAGTAGTGTTGTAATTGACTGACTGTATTACTGTGTGGCTATAAATATATATATATATATATATTCATATTCCCTTTTATATGGATATATATAATTATAGCAATATTTTAACTATAGACTTATATTGTATTAAAAAATATTTCTTTATTATTTTACATAGTGTCTGGTCTGTTATTCCATAGTAGTATAGTAGCAATAGCGCAGTAAGTTGCAGTTAGTTTTCAGTGTAGTATAGGGCAAATGGAGGTATTTATCATTATTTTAAGGTATAAACAGGCGGAGTTATCAATAGACAATCTACGCCGATTTATGAATATTAATCATTATTATTTGCATAAATATTGATAATTAATATCCCCCCTTAACAGACTTCAATAATAAGGGCACAGAGGGGTGTTAACAAGTTGGGGAGGGGGGGGGGTTACCTGCCCTCACTCATTCTTTCCAATTACTGCAGCCATGTTAAGGTGTGCAGATACACACACCCAACTTGTTAACTACCCCTATGTACCCTTTAAAACAGAAGGCTAATAGCAATTCATTAATAATCTTTATTTTAGAATTAATAAAGGAATGGCACAACATTGAGCCATAACAATAGATGTTCCAAAAATGTTATTACATGGGTAATACATGAAGTACACATGTCAGGAGTGTTCATCGGTCATGTTTAAATGAGCATTATGTTAAAAATTTATTTTGCTGATGATATCAATATATTAAACAAAATGTTTAGGACATATTGGTGTGTTCATATATTAATGTACATGTTACATTTGTTTGAATTTTTTAGAACGGAGGACAACCTTGAGGGAGAGGCTGAACAGAGTGGTCCGCAGCAGTCCAGTACTTGCGATAAGGAGCCTCCTGCCTCTCAATCTATGCAAGACAATGCTGAAGGACCCAGCACTTTGTCCATCTTTCTGCCACCAGCCACCACTGTGGCCCTCCCCCCAGTTTGCCATTACCAGGCCGCCACCGCATGCAAATAACTCATGTTGAGGCTGGGATAATTAGCCAAGTTTTGGAATATTAGTCTCAAGCCCAGCAGGAGGATCATTTTGATTTGTTTGTGTGGAGTCTGGCACTGTTTTTGAGGAGCCTGCCTCCAGATCGAGTACTGAGAACCCAAGCGGCTCTCTGTAGCGTTATGGAGGCAGCGACTCCACCTAATGACCGCACAGACATATTTCTTGCCCTTGAAAATTGACGGTCCCTTGGCCACATGTCTGGCCCCCGCCAAATTCTCCAGGCTCCACAGGTGCCCCAACAATTTCCTATAATTAGGGAACATCATGAGCCACAACCTCGCCCATATGGGCAACCATATGGCCAGCCTGGCCCTCCTCCTCACAAGTTGGCCCCTCTCTGCAATCTTTCCACCCTTCCCAACCGTCCTACCAGGGGCGCCAGTTTCAGCTTCCACCATTTTCCCCAAGCCGTTTCTTACATTTATAAATGTTCCTTTTCATTATTTTTAATGTTATTTCTTTTTTTTTAAAACAACAAAAAAATACTCTGTGGCAAAGTAAATATAGCTTTATTGTGATCTATTTTATTGTTTGATGTCTTTTGTACACATTAAATAATTATATTTATGTAGCACACACACATATAACACATTAATTAATTGTACACGTTTTCTATTAATGAATATAAACGAAATACACGTAACTATATAAAATTGATATATCTGATTTATAAATTATTTACACACATAAATGTTACTTTCTTTAAAAACCAAATAAAACAATTGAAAGACTTTATTGTACCTGTTGGAATTTATTATACATATCTTCCAATTAGTGATGAGCGAACACCAAAGTATTCGGGTGTCTGGGTGTTTGGCCCGAACAAATTGCTATATTCGTGTGCTCGGCCGAACACCCGAGTATAATGGAAGTCATTGGGAGACAACCAGGCACCCCCTGCTTTGAAGAGCGGAGGGTGCCTGGTCCATTGGAAAAGGTCAGAAAGTTACAGAAACACCACCAAAATGGATCGGGAACAGAATGGGGTCAATGTCTGGATGCATCTTGGACTCCCAGGTCGCTGCGGGGAACCATGTTGTCCGAGTTGTACGCCACTTTTACAGACTAACAAAAATACGCACAAAACCCCCCCCAAAAAATCAGTTTCACAGGTGCATAACCGACTGTAAGCATTATCTTCAGCAATCCAACCGACCACCTGTTCGCACTGGTCCGTCTTGGATAGTGTTGTCCTGTGCCTTCCAGCTAAGTTGGACATGGAGGATGTTTTTTTTTTTTCTGGTGCGCGGGCAGCAGGCACAGTTTCATTGCGCCCAGGGCCATGACCTCTGCATGCACCATCAGCATCATGCCCACTTCCCCATCCCTTAGTGCTCACCGTCTTCATATTAACGGTTTGCGCTACAGACACTGTTTTCGGATGTAGTACAGTATATGTCACTGAAAGCCACACACTATTGACACTAGATTAGGCCTAGATTATTTAAATTTGCGCTCAAGAAAAAGTTTTCGGATGGAGTACTATATATGTATAAACCATCAAAAAATGTGGTGATAAGAAAGCAGGATGCGCTCATACCCATATGCAGTTGTGCATTTCTGTAGGGGAGCACATCCTGCACTTGTAGTCCGTTGCTAATGGCAATCACCAGCAAAAAATGCATACAATGGATGATGCCAGCAGCGGACTACAAGTACCACAATGGACATCCTACATAAGATGAAATTTATGTGGATGTGGCAAGAATTCGGAACAAACACAGAACCAGAGATAGGTGCACGCTGCCGTCACACTTACCCTCACACTGATGTTAAAAATTGAGAGTTAGTTCGACATATCCTACTAGGAGGACGTGTCTTAAGCCTCGGGCACCAGCGTCAAGGTCTCTCAAGTAGCCCGTGGGCCCTAACACTCACCTACCTGCGCCATATGGGCGATATCAGGGGCCAGTGGGCAATTACAGGAGCATTAGGACGACTCACAAACATCTCCTCTGTTACCTCCAGCATGTGGCCATGCTTGCAATGGGAGGTGGGAGGTGTCTATGAGCCCTACCCAAGACTGACTGATATAGCCCAAGGCCAAGCAGGTGCACCCAAATGTGACCTGAAGATGAAAAACAGGCACATTAAAATTGGAGTTTGTACACCTCCATACATATATATATAAACCATCAAAAAATGTGGTGATAAGAAAGCAGGATGCGCTCATACCCATATGCAGTTGTGCATTTCTGTAGGGGAGCACATCCTGCACTTGTAGTCCGTTGCTAATGGCAATCACCAGCAAAAAATGCATACAATGGATGATGCCAGCAGCGGACTACAAGTATCAACGGACTACAAGTGCAGGATGTGCTCCCCTACAGAAATGCACAACTGCATATGGGTATGAGCGCATCCTGCTTTCTTATCACCACATTTTTTGATGGTTTATATATATATGTATGGAGGTGTACAAACTCCAATTTTAATGTGCCTGTTTTTCATCTTCAGGTCACATTTGGGTGCACCTGCTTGGCCTTGGGCTATATCAGTCAGTCTTGGGTAGGGCTCATAGACACCTCCCACCTCCCATTGCAAGCATGGCCACATGCTGGAGGTAACAGAGGAGATGTTTGTGAGTCGTCCTAATGCTCCTGTAATTGCCCACTGGCCCCTGATATCGCCCATATGGCGCAGGTAGGTGAGTGTTAGGGCCCACGGGCTACTTGAGAGACCTTGACGCTGGTGCCCGAGGCTTAAGACACGTCCTCCTAGTAGGATATGTCGAACTAACTCTCAATTTTTAACATCAGTGTGAGGGTTAGTGTGACGGCAGCGTGCACCTATCTCTGGTTCTGTGTTAGTACTATATATGTCACAGAAAACCACACACTATGGACAATAGATTAGGCCCAGATCATTTAAATTTGTGCTAAACAAACAGTTTTCGGATGGAGTACTGTATATGTTAGAGAAAACAATACACTATGGACACTAGATTAGACCCAGATTATTTAAATTTACTCTAAGGAAATAGTTTCCGGATGCAGTACCGTATATGTCACGGATGTATATTACACGCACACCCTACAGAGATAGTAGATGAGGGCTGGCCCCTGATTATTTAAATTTACGCTAAAGAAACTGTTTTCGGATGGAGTACTGTATATGTCACAGAAAACAACACACTATGGACACTAGATTAGACCCAGATTATTTAAATTTAAGATAAGGAAATAGTTTTCGGATGCAGTACTGTATATGTCACGGATGTGTATTACACGCACACACAGATGTGGCACAAATTATTTAAATTTCCCCAAAAACCAGAGTTTGCAGATGGAGTACAGCATATGTCACGGATGTGGATTAAACGCACACATATGTGGCACAAATTAATTTGATTTCCCCAAAAACTAGAGTTTGCGGATGGAGTACAGTATATGTCACGGATATGGATTAAAGGCTCACAGATATGACACAAATTAGTTAAATTTCTCAAAAAATAAATTTTTTGCGGATGGAGGACTGTATATGTCACGGGTGTGGATTAAACGCACTCACTATGGACAATAAATGTGGCGCTGATTAGTTGAATTTACGCAAAAATACACAGTCTGTGGATGATGTACAGTATATGTCACTAATAGGTATTAAAGAAAAAGATGTTTCTGCTGTCAAACACACACAGTAGTCCTTAAAAGGATTATTGGTTGCATGAAAAGCTTTAGGTAGTTGTTAAAACAGTGGTTTTTCTCTCTGCACTGTATCTCAGCACGGTTGTCCCTGAGACTGAATAATTGAGCGAAGGTACTAAAAATATATTACTGCTCTCAAACACACACACACACTGTAGTCCTTAAAAGGACTTTTGTGTCTTTTTAAATCTTGTTTCTAATAAAATCTGTTACATTTCGCTTCACACACTTTCCCTGCCTACTGTAAGGGATCATCTCTCACCAGCAGGGCGGCGATGACAGATTCGCTTGCATACAGTACAGTTTAAATCAAAAGGTGCTTTATTTTACGTCAGTCCAGCAGTACAGGCAAGACCCAGTTAATCCTCACTGGGTCAAGTGAAGGACAGCAGCATAAAACATAAATTACACCAAATAAAATCCTGCCTGTCTGAGCCTGGCTAACGGAGCACAGTCTACCTCACCTTCAGAAAACACACTGAGAGTCTGGCTTCTCCAGCTCTTCAGGCTAGGGGGGAAAAACCTGTCCTGGAATGGGGAGGGTGGATTGGGAGGTCCCACTGCCTCCTACCATCCCAATCCATAAAATCAAGCCCATGAAGTAACAAAACTGTCTCAGAAGCCAACACATTGCTGAGACCCTTGTAACAATTCTGGATTTTATTTACCTCACACAGTTGAGGAATCTGGGATATACACTCCCTCCAGGACTTTACCACATACTTTACCACACAATGCTCTGCTCTCCCTGATGCTGACTGAGCCGAACACTTGTCATCAGGTGCTATACAGCACCCGATGACGTGTTCCGACCAGCCAATCAGTGTAATACGTGTAGCTAACATGTCTACGGCATTACACTGAAAGGCATTACTTACCTGCACGGTGATTGGCTGCTTAGGAGGCGCCAAACGTGCAGGAAGGAAACTCGAGCATTTCGCTCGAGCACACGTGGTACTTGGCCGAGTTACACCACGGGCCGAGCATAGCGATGCTCCAGCCAAACCAGTACTCGGCCGAGCATGCTCACTCATCACTACTTCCAATAAAAGTTTTACACAATTTTATGTCCATATGCACATGATAGTATAGACAATAGAGATGGAGTTTAGTCACATGACAAATGTCATGATAGTTTTAGTAATTTATAATGAGGCCAACTACTACTTTATTAGTTATTATGGTGATACTGGCATACATTTAATAGTGTTTACATTTAACTGTTATAGTAATGAGGTATTTTAACATATTTCACATACCGTTTAAAAAAAAAAAATATTCAAATTAAAAACAAATAACCCAACACACAAACCAGCCTCAAAACCCATTTCCCTAAAAAAAAAAAAAGGAAATTTCGTTAAAAATATTGTATGCTGGCGGTTTTCAGATCTCTTGGCAGTAAAAGGTGAATTAAGAGAATGGTTCTTTTTTTTTTTTACGCGCGTTAAAAACGCGTGCAACCCGCATGTCACTGCACGGAAAAACGTAATCTGATTACAAAACTGACACTCACAAGCAAAAACGTGCGATTTTCCCACAGCTCATCCAAACCTAATCTGCGATGTTCGTTTGAAAGAGGCCTAAGGGTGAAAGCCTATAACTATTCATGTGACAGTGACTTGGGAAGGCATACTTTCAAATCTGTACCAACTGGGCATATGTTAAATGACCACTAAAGGATATTTTCATTTTCTCTTTTCAGTATGGCACAGCAAAGAGCAGAGCACTAGTAAATAGTTTTTGGCCATATGAATATAAGTTCTGTATTAGTTCCAATGTGTTTAGAGACATAACACAGCATACATGGTCCATACTCTACAACGTCATGCAGATTCTTTTATCCTTTGATATTTCTTCCAGGGTAGAATACTTATGTAACACAGGGCCATGCAAAGGCACCATATGGCAGCACTTGGTTTTCATTAGTACAGAACCACAGGGACATTGTTTTCAGGGGTAGACTCGGAACTTAAAATTACCCTGGAAATAAAAGTAAAATTGGCCCCATGTTGTAGGCAAGGGGCAACACAAGTAAGCAGGGTCAGCAATATCATAGTGCTGCACAAAATATCACTATGACAACTTCTGAAGACAGTGATACAGTTGAATTCAGAAGGGGACTTGTGGCCAATGGTCTGGTACATAAGTTACTGACCTTATTCAAAGAGGTACCGTATTTGTTGCCCTATAAGACGCCCCGGCCCATAAGACGCACCTAGGTTTTTGAGGAGGAAAATAAGAAAAAAAATATTTTGAACCAAAAGGTGTACTTTTGGTGGGGTTTTTTACTAATGGTGTTCTGTGCATGACACTATTATGATGCACTGTTATGGGGGATCTGTGGATGACGCACTATTATGGGGGATCTGTGGATGACGCACTGTTATGGGGGAATCTGTGGATGACGCACTGTTATGGGGGATCTGTGGATGATGCACTGTTATGGGGGATCTGTGGATGATGCACTGTTATGGGGGAATCTGTGGATGATGCACTGTTATGGGGGCATCTGTGGATGACGCACTGTTATGGGGGGAGCTAGGGATGGCACTGTATGTGGGCATCTAGCAATGGCACTGTATGGGGGCATTTGGGGATGGCACTTAATGGAGGCATCTGGGTATGGCACTGTATGGGGGCATCTGTACATCGCACTGTATGGGGGCATCTGTGGATGGCACTGTATGGGGGCATCTGTGAATGGCACTGCTATGGGGGGGATCTGTGGATAACACATAGCATATGCTATGTGTCATCCACAGATCCCCCCCATAGCAGTTCCATCCATCCATACAGTGGCATCCACAGATGCCCCCATACAGTGGGTGTGATGACCCCTAATACAGGGGGTGGGGGTCGGCATCTTGTTTGCTAATGACAGCGGGGCCCCGGTGCAGTAACTGTATTCTACTACATCGGGCCTGCTGCAGTAATCTTATAGGCAGTGATTAAAACTATAATCTTCATTACACTAAATCCATGCTGTATTACCCTACCTACTATAATATACGATCGCAGGCAGGAGGCCGGGTGGGCCTATAACATTACTACAGAGGGCTCGGTGTAGTAGAATACAGTTACTGCACGAGGCCCCGCAGTCATTAGCAAACAAGACTGCCACCCCCAGCCCCTATAAGTGTGTCTTATAGGGCGAAAAGTACGGTATTCCCATTTCAGACAATGGGGGCATATTGGTAGGATTTTCCCCCATTGTCTGAAAAGTGTGGGACCCATACCTATCTTGTAAACACAGCCAAAAACGAAGCCAGTGTAACGGATCAACAGGTGTGGACCCGCTGTGCCACTTACTGGTTTGACTTTGGGCCAAACTTAGGAGCGGAGTCTAAGTGTCCCCCTGGTTTTCACCCTTTATCCCGCTCCAGGATGCAGAAGCTGGACTCAGCTGCAGGGGAGACACCAGGTCGCTACCGCAAGAGTGGTCCCGGTTAAGTGGCAGCTGACCGGGCAGGCCAGAAAGCCCCGATGCTAGCACCGGGAACAGGCAATATAGCAGACAGCCGCAGGATAATGCTAAGCTGAACAAGCGGTATAGCAGAGCTAGTGCTGTGAGAACAGTAGAGCTGAGTTAGTCCAGGTGGAGCTGGTGTAACGATCTGCACAGCAGACAGAGGCGTGGTCAACAGTCTGGGTCTTTAACTTGAGAGCAGCGAGGTACAAGAGGATCAAGCAGAGACGAGGTCAGGATACAGGCAGAGGTCATAAACAGGATATCAAATACAGGAACAACAGGAGCCTTAGCTGTAGGAAGTACACTATTGCTCAGGCATTGCAGGAATGGGAAGCAACCTTATAAAGGTGGTGCCTGACCAGGATTGGAGAGAGGGCGGGATCGGGGGCGTGCATTAACCCTTAAGGTACCAGGAGGCCTGCGGCTCCTACAAGATATAACAGAAGCTGTCGTAGCCTGCGACAGCACAGGAAAGCGGGTCCGGAGCCTGCAGCGAAGAGGAGGAGCCCCGCATGCAGCTCAACTGAGGTACGTTGTCGGACGCACTGCACGCTGGCGGCTGCAAACTGCCATTGTTACAGCCGGCAAAGTGGTGGCCGGCAGTGCCAGGTTTGGCCACCATTAAGTGTTCTTATTGTACTGCCTAAAATAGCCGAGTGGCACGCTCGGTTATTTTCGGAATTTCCATAGAAATAATTGGGAGCGCACCGAGCTTGCACTGCCGCCACTTTCATTCACTTCTATTGGGCCAACGAAAAAAGCTGAGCTGGTGCTTGGCTATTTTTAGCGGCCCCATAGAAATGAATGGAGGATGGTCGTGCAGCCTCCTTCACTTTGCTGGCTGCGTTTACAAGAGAGATGCGTGGTCCTCACCTATCCAATCGGTTGAGGGTCCAGCACCTGCTCCCATCTATTAAATGTTCCCTGCAGCCTCCAGGCCTGGAACTGGAACTTTAAACAGAAGAAGAAGCACAGCTCCGTAAAAAGTGTAGTTGCAATGCCGGGTTGTTCTTCTCTGCTCCTATTAACTTCAGTAGGAGTTTATCTGTAGTAACTCAGCATGGCCACTACACATTGAACGGTCCTGTGTTTCCTGTTCCAATCAAAGTGCTAGCTCAGCAACAGGGAACAGCTGAATGGTTGGGAAGCAGAGTGTCGAACCCTCACGAATCAGATAATAATGACCTATCCTGAGGATGGGTCATCAATATTAGGAGTCAGGAAAACCCTTTTAACTCTGGGATCATCAGATCTTTATGAACCCTTCTGGCAGCAGCGTAAGGTCTATAACCAGCCCACTCCTATTTGTTTGTATTATATAAGCTCCATATTTTGTCTGAGTATTAAACCCTTCACGTAGTGCCAGGGTACGGCATATTTTACTGCATAATGACTTTTTGCCATACAGATGTATGATAGCCACAGACACAATAAGGCCTCATGCACACGAACGTATTTTCTTTCCGTGTCCGTTCCGTTTTTTTTGCGGACCATATGCGGAACCATTCATTTCAATGGGTCCGCAAAAAAAACGGAAGGTACTCCGTGTGCATTCCGTTTCCGTGAGTCCGTTTTTCCGTTCCGCAAAAAAATAGAGCATGTCCTATTTTTTCTAGTTTGCGGACAAGGATATGCATTATTACAATGGATCCGCAAAAATAACGAAATGACACATTTGGTGCCATTGGTACTATCACATCTATGGTATATTATTTTCAAATTAGCAAATATATATATATATATATATATATATATATATATATACACAGTTGTGTTCAAAATTATTCAACCCCCACTGAAATTGAGTGTTTTGGCCAGTTTGACATTGATTTTGATCATTTCAGTCATCTTGTTTACAATTAAATCAAAGAGGCACTTGTAAGTCAGACAAATATAACATAACATTTATAATGAAATAACCACAAATGTCTTTTCTGTGCTCACATCATTATCAGTTTTATTAAACCCCCAAGTGACATTCAATCTTAGTACTTAGTACAACATCCTTTTCCAGTTCTAACAGCTTTTAAACGTGAAGCATAGCTTGACACAAGTGTCTTGCAGCGATCTACGGGTATCTTCGCCCATTCTTCATGGGCAAAAGCCTACAGTTCAGTCACATTCTTAGGCTTGTGCGCTGCAACTGCTTTCTTTAAGTCCCACCAGAGGTTCTCAATCGGATTTTAGTCTGGTAACTGCGATGGCCACTTCAAAATGTTCCAGGCTTTAATCTGCAACCATGCTCCTGTGGACTTGGAGGTATGCTTGGGATCATTGTTCTGTTGAAAGGTCCAATGTCTCCCAAGCCTCAGGTTTGTGATGGACTGCATCACATTTTCATCCAATATCTCCTGGTACTGAAGAGAATTCATGGTACCTTGCACATGCTGAAGCTTACCTGTACCTGTAGAAGCAAAACAGCCCCAAAGCATGATTGACCCCCGCCCCGCCATGCTTCACAGTAGGCAAGGTGTAGAGATGGCCCGAACTATTCGCCGGCGAACAGTTCCCGGCGAACATAGCTTGTTCGCGTTCGCCTCTGCCGGGCGAACATATGCGATGTTCGGTCCGCCCCCTATACATCATCATTGAGCAAACTTTGACCCTGTACCTCACAGTCAGCAGACACATTCCAGCCAATCAGCAGCATACCCTCCCTCCCAGACCCTCCCACCTCCTGCACAGCATCCATTTTAGATTCATTTGGAATTTGCAGTCTTAGTGAGAGGAGGGAGAGTGTAATTGCTGCTGATTTAATAGGGAAATTGATAGCTAGGCTAGTGAATTCAGTGTCCACTCCAGTCCTGAAAGACTCATCTGATCTCTGCTGTAAGGACAGCGTCCTGACAGCACCCCAAAAGCCCTTTTAGGGCTGCAACATTAGTCTGCTTTTTTTCCCTTTATATGCATATTGCAGTTGCATGGCCTGCCTGTGTGTGAGGAGCTGCAGGCCCACAGACTGTAGTGTGCCCACTGCCAGTGCCCACCCCTGTCATCCCGTGTGGCACAGGACTTTGCATCAAAAAATGGCATTTAATTTTTACACTTTAATCTAAGTTTAGTTGCCTGCCAGTGTGTGTCAGGCTGACTTCCACTGACTGTAGTGTGCCCACTGCCAGTGCCTACCACTCATACCGGCTGGCAGAGGACTTTGCATCAAAATAGGCATTTAATTTTTACACTTTAGTGTAATTTCAGCTGCTTGCCTGCTGCTAGTGTGTGTCAGGCCGACTTCCACTGACTGTAGTGTGCCCACTGCCAGTGCCCACCCCTGTCATCCCATGTGGCACAGGACTTTGCATCAAAAAAGGCATTTAATTTTTACACTTTAATCTAAGTTTAGTTGCCTGCCAGTGTGTGTCAGGCTGACTTCCACTGACTGTAGTGTGCCCACTGCCAGTGCCCACCACTCATACCGGCTGGCACAGGACTTTGCATAAAAAAGGCATTTAATTTTTACACTTTAGTGTAATTTCAGCTGCTTGCCTGCTGCTAGTGTGTGTCAGGCCGACTTCCACTGACTGTAGTGTGCCCACTGCCAGTGCCCACCCCTGTCATCCCATGTGGCACAGGACTTTGCATCAAAAAAGGCATTTCATTTTTACACTTTAATCTAAGTTTAGTTGCCTGCCAGTGTGTGTCAGGCTGACTTCCACTGACTGTAGTGTGCCCACTGCCAGTGCCCACCACTCATACCGGCTGGCACAGGACTTTGCATAAAAAAGGCATTTAATTTTTACACTTTATTGTAATTTCAGCTGCTTGCCTGCTGCTAGTGTGTGTCAGGCCGACTTCCACTGACTGTAGTGTGCCCACTGCCAGTGCCCACCCCTGTCATCCCGTGTGGCACAGGACTTTGCATCAAAAAAAGGCATTTCATTTTTACACTTTAATCTAAGGTTAGTTGCCTGCCAGTGTGTGTCAGGCTGACTTCCAGTGACTGTAGTGTGCCCACTGCCAGTGCCCACTACTCATACCGGCTGGCACAGGACTTTGCATAAAAAAAGGCATTTAATTTTTACACATTAGTCTAATTTCAGTTGCTTGCCTGCTGCCAGTGTGTGTCAGGCCCACTTACACAGACTGTAGTGTGCCCACTGCCAGTGCCAACCACTGATACCGGGTGGCACAGTAGCTTGCCGATAAATAAGGCATTTCATTTTTACACATTAGTCTAATTTCAGTTGCTTGCCTGCTGCCAGTGTGTGTCAGGCCCACTTCCACAGACTGTAGTGTGCCCACTGCCAGTGCCCACCACTGATACAGGGTGGCACAGTACCACTTATCGAAAAAAAAATGACAGGCAGAGGCAGGCCACCCCGCAGGGGCCGTCGTGATCGTGGTGCTGTGATTTCCACTGTCCCTGGAATAATGCCTAGTGTTCAGAGGCCATGTACCCTGAACCCGAAAAATTCTGAGGACGTAGTTGACTGGCTTAGACAGGACACCCAATCTTCAACAGCTTCCGCTAAGAACCTTGATGCACCATCTTCCTCCAGCTGAGCTTTGGTCACCTGCTCTCAAGTTACCACGCACCATCCCGCCGCTGATAGGAATAGTACTAGTTAAGACACCACTCATATAGGGTGTCACAGCACATTGCTCTGTGCACGCGCAGTGCCCCAATTTGGGAGTATGAGGACCGACCAAGCTGCTTTTCCATCTCCGGTTCCTGAAATCAATTCAGTTTGGTGTATGAGAGTTTGGTCTGTCATTGTGAAGGCAGTCGAAGGTACCCGGCCTAAATTTTTTTTCACAAAAGGCAATCCCTGATATGGGATGTAACAGGGATTAAACTGATGAGAATAGTACTACAGAAAATACCACTCATATCGGGTGTGACAGTAAATTGCACGGCGCAGACGCAGTCACCGTGGTTTAAAACAGAGTGGAGGGAGCCAGCATTTTTTAACCATCTCCCCGTTCGAAAAATCTATTCAATAAATGGCCCCCAGATTGGGGACGTTAGAGGATTAAACTGATGAGAATAGTACTACAGAAAATACCACTCATATCGGGTGTGACAGTAAATTGCACGGCGCAGAAGCAGTGACCGTGGATTAAAACAAAGGGGAGGGAGCCAGCGTTTTTTTAACCATCTCCCGTTCGAAAAATCAATTCAATTGACCTTTCGGGGACCCTTGGTGTTATGCGTGGCTGGGTGGAGGAAGAAACCTTCAATGACATCACCGGGACGTGGCTAGCTTGGTATCCAACCTTGTGCAAATGGGGAGTTTGCGGTTGTGCAAATGGACTGTTTGCGGTGCATTAAAAGAGGAGTTTGGTATGTCAATGTCTGAGAATCGGGCGTAACCCTTACACTACCTGATCGATACAACATCATACCTGATCGTATACACACACTGGATGTTTTAAAGCATGTTATTCCAAACAATTTAGGAATGTTAGTTGATTTATGCCCTTTATGGATTAAAACCCGACTCTGCGTCCACTACGTAATTTTCCATGGGAGTTTTGCCATGGATCCCCCTCCGGCATGCCACAGTCCAGGTGTTAGTCCCCTTGAAACAACTTTTCCATCACTATTGTGGCCAGAAAGAGTCCCTTTGGTTTTTAAAATTCGCCTGTCTATTGAAGTCTATGGCGGTTCGCCCGGTTCGCCTGTTCGCGAACATTTGCGGAAGTTCGCGTTCGCTGTTCGCGAACTGAAAATTTTATGTTCGCGACATCACTAGCAAGGTGTTCTTTTCTTCATAGGCCTTGTTCTTCCTCCTCCAAACATAGCCTTGATCCATGGGCCCAAACAGTTCTAATTTTGTTTCATCAGTCCACAGAACACTATCCCAAAACTTTTGTGGTTTGTCCACATGACTTTTGGCATACTGCAGTCGACTCTTCTTATTCTTTGGAGACAGCAAGGGGGTGCGCCTGGGAGTTCCGGCATGGAGGTCTTCATTACGCAGTGTGCGCCTTATTGTCTGAGCTGAAACTTCAGTACCCGCATCTGACAAATCTTTTTCAGTTCCTCAGCAGTCACACGGGGACTTTTCTCCACTTTGCACTTCAGGTAGCACACAGCAGTCGAAGTCAGCATCTTCTTTCTGCCACGACCAGGTAGCGTTTCAACAGTGCCCTTTGCCTTGAATTTGCGAATGATGCTTCCTATGGTGTCTCTTGGTATGTTTAACATCTTTACAATCTTCTTATAGCCATTGCCCTTCTTGTGAAGAGAAATCACCTCTTCTCTTGTCTTCCTGGACCATTCTCTTGACTTCACCATGTTTGTAAACACACCAGTAAATGTCTAGAAGGAGCTGAGTATCACAGTCATTTTAAATCTGCCAAATTGGTGCTTATTATGCTTGATTGCTGCTCCTTGACATCCACAGGTGTTTTCAATACCTGATCGAAAACACTTGAATGAACCTCTGTTCTTAAGAGTGGTAGTCTTTAAGGGGTTGAATAATTGTGTCAATGAAGAAATCACAAAAAAAAACATTTAATACTGTATTACAAAAACAATTGATGTCATTTTAGCTGCATTTGGTTCTTTAAAAAGTCCTTGTAAGATTTCATTCTGAACACAATTACAAATGTACACTAAATTCCCTAAAACCCTTTACAGCATTGGGGGTTGAATAATTTTGAACACAACTGTATATATTTCTTTATTCATTCATTTCAGAGGTCTGTTAATAATAGACTTTTCCTATGGTAGCACATTGATTTACAAGAAAAATATTCCTCTTTTACTGTATATACAGCACATATAAAATATCAATTGAAATTGACAAAAATAAAATTGGAATTATGATACCAAAATGTAACAAATCTATAAGACATGCATTAGAGAAGTACAGTTCCTGCATCATCCCTTTATTTAGAAGCTGCAAAAATCTAATAATCTTTATAAATGAATAGTGGCTAAATAAAAGACAGACTCATTTGCCTGGATCCACTCATATAATCAAAAGAGCTCTGCTGCCATGATCTTATTGTGTAGTTCTGCATAGTTATTCAAGTACAATTTAATAATTTCAGGTTTTTTTTAAATACAAATTTACATAATTGGGTTAAAATGATTAAAACAGTAAAATTTAATTAAGTGTTAATATATCTGCAGGAAGATGACTATACCCTTCCCTGATTTATATGGCTGCAAGTATAATGTTTTAGTGTGAATGTGTAGAACAAGTTGTACTATAAAAAGATATGAAACATAGGCATAACATTCTTGAATAGCAAAACTGTATGAACTTATTAAAGCTGTCATATAATGTAATATTTTAACCTAAGTGAAACACAAGATGCTGTCACTGGAAAGAGCACTCCAGTCGGTGAAGAATATTTTTTTTCTGACAAAATCTATAATTACATTTATTTAAAGTACTCTTTCAGTCAAATATAATGACTTCTTAGTGCTCTATTTATCCCCAATAGCACAGGAAGCTGAGTGTGGGTGCTGCTGACTGGAAACCAAGAATGCAGTGAAGTTGTTTACCATCAATATTCTGGCTTTTCTTTTAGCAGTGAACCTATGTTTTTTTCAGGTCACAATACAATACAACCAAGGTTAAACATAATAAAATTGTAACCCAGCACAGTGACTAGCATTACTGTCTGCAGGGGTCTTGGGTTTGAATACAATAAAGGGTGTTTTTTATTTACTCATCCTTTTTTTTCACCTTTAACCCTCCCCTTTCCTGTCAGCAGAAGCCATATTTAGCTTCTTGAGCTATTGGGAGTACTGTTAGATCTGCGTGGACTGAATTACATATGTATGCTACCATCAGAGCTGTGCCTGCATTTTAACAACTCAAAAAGCTGAGCGTTTAACTGCGTGCCTGTTCCATTATCTAGTATATGTCTGTGAAGGTTCTCATTTATCCAGGTCATGGTATATCTGTAAAGAATAAATCAAGGCAAGTGGACTTGCTGTAGATTTCTTGAAAACGTTTCACTCGTTCTTCCAACGATCTTTCTCAAAATTGAGAAAGCTCGTTGGAAGAACGAGTGAAACGTTTTCAAGAAATCTACAGCAAGTCCAGTTGGCTTGATTTATTCTTTACAGATATTATCTAGTATAGAAAAAAGGGGGTTAGTCAGTACATCCCAATGTGCAGGTGCATGTCGCTGTGGCTGATAGATAGATAGATAGATAGATAGATAGATAGATAGATATGAAATATTATCTAGCATAGGGTTTACTGTTCAATAAGGTACGGTTCTTTTTCATTTCATATTAGTGTATTTATTTATTGCCAAGTCAGGTTACCCCCAGCTACTAGTAAACTGTAGTTTTGGAACTACAACTCCCAGTATGACCTGAAAAATGCTAAGGATATACTGGGAATTGTGTCACAAACAATCCATCCATCATCTCACTGCAGACAGTGCAACTGAATATAGTACTGATCAGAAGCAACCATAGGCAGATTAAACAGTTTTACTAAGTGACTTACAACATAAGTCTTTTCGGATTGTAGACATATTTCCCTTTTCTTCTCCATTTGTCCCAGATTGTCATGACAATTTCTTATTGCCCGTGCTCAGTTTGACTCCTAGCCATCTTTGCTGCATCTACTGCATCAGATCCTCACCCTCCATACTGAGAAAGTAAGCTCTGTATAATGCCATGCACAGTGTTTTCTATCACAGTGCCACACACTGTGTCCCATGACTATCATAGTGCCTCACACGGTGCCACTTAAAACAGCAATTTTGCAGTCTGTGCCATGTTATAGTGCTACACACTTTACCCCTGGGCATGTAGTAAAATAGAGTGGCCTCTGCATATACTCAAGTCCTCAAAACAGAAGGGAGCATTCAGTTCATGAAATGCATTGTCAGAAAAAAATGGATTTGTAAAGTTACCTGCTGTGTGATCAAACCTTACCATCTCATTTTGCTTCTCACTCTGGATAGCGTGATGAAATGTCACTTATATTTTCCATTGGGTCAATATGCAAACTGTTTTTTACAATGAACAGCTGTTCAAAGTCATCTATTAGGAAAAATATTAACAATTACAGATCAGAATTCAGAGTCATGGAAAGATTTCCTATATAATTTCATACACAGATTATCTAACCTAATAATCAAAGAATATTAACCAGGACTTTTTTTTTTTTTTTTTAACAGTACTGTTTTTTTCCATCATACATAACAAAATGGAACTGTTATTTGTGCCCATAGAAATATTTTAGGACAGAACAAATCGGAATGCCTGTAAAGGGTTCTGTTTTGCATTCCATCCTTAAATTCCGTTATATCCTGTTGTAACCCTTTTATAACAGAACAGTATAAGGAAATTACGAACGCATATGCAAACTCACCCTCACCCCTTTAAGGACAGTGTGATTTTCCGCTTTAGCATTTTTGTTTTTTACTCCATGCCTCCCGGAGCCATAACTTTTTTATTGTTCAATTCACATAGCTTAATGAGGGCTTGTTATTTGCAGAACAAGTTGTACTTTGTATCAGCACCATCTTATATTGCATACAATGTAGTGAGAAAGTGGAAAAAAAATCCAAAGTGGAAAAAAAAAAAACTATTCTGTCATAGTTTTATGGATTTTATTTTTACTGTTTGGAGTGTAGTAGGAAACCAGAGTACCCTGAACAAACCCACACAAACACGGGAGAACAAACAAACTCCATGCAGATGTTGTCCTTGGTTGGATTTGAAAATAGGACCACTGAGCTACCGTGCTGCTCAATAATGGAACTAAATGCCCTTGGTTTCTTCAGTAAATCCTCCCCAACTTTTCCCCTCTGCTCCTGATTGAAGGCTATAAAAAGAAACAAATCCCAGCAATCGTAACTTTGTTGTAGTTTATTCTGTAGTTTGTTCAAATATCTGGATAATATAACGTTATCCTGGACGCGCGTTTCGGCAAATAGCCTTTCTCAGCAGGACCTGCTGAGAAAGGCTATTTGCCGAAACGCGCGTCCAGGATAACGTTATATTATCCAGATATTTGAACAAACTACAGAATAAACTACAACAAAGTTACGATTGCTGGGATTTGTTTCTTATTACTGTGGAGAAGGCTCCTTCCCGTGCAACGCCGCAGATCGAGTGCTGACTGATTCCTGTTATATGAAGGCTATAAAAGGCTGCTGGATGAATGCTACAGCAGCAGGAAGAGATTGTGAAGCGTGGCCTGCTTACAAGTCCACGGCAATTCCAGATTTTCTGCTGCCTGAGACGAAAATTGAAATTATGCCCTCCCCCTTGTTCCAAATTCTTAATTCAATCACTTGCTCCAGCACTACTGCTGAAGGTATATTTGAATAAACATTACATTCTGCACTACCAAAAGTACAGGAGAATACAGTACCACATATCTATTACACACATTTTACCATTATACTCCCCACCTTCTCAACACCAACTCCCCATCCTGATGCCCCAACATTGTCATCCTTCTGCTACCCCCAATACTGTGTCAAATGTGCTCCCCAATGCTCACAAACACTATATTGCAAAAATAATAGTGCCATAAAGATAGACCCCAGATAGTAATAGTGCTCCCCAAAGACCCACCAATAGTAATAATTTTCTCATTAGTAATAATTCCCAGATAGTGATAATGCTCATCAAGAGTGGTCCCTTTAAGAGCAATACCCTCCATATTGTGCCCAATAGGAATTCCCCCAAGTTACCCCCAAAAGTAATAATGGCACCATAATGCCCCTAGTATTTATAATGCCTCTTTTCAGTTTTATTGCCCCCCTTAGTTATAAACACCTATAATGCCCTTGTATTATAACCCCCCCCCATATAGCCCCCTGTATTATAATTTCCCTTGTAGTGCCAGTATGTATAATGCCCTGCCCATCTCTGTCTTTGAACTGAGTTGATAAAACGTAACTTTTATTGAATAAATGTAAACAAAGAGAGAGGCCTCACTGGGTGTGTACCCCCATGGTTGTCCCCTACTCCTATTAGTTGATATACTACCAGTTTGTTTGAACTGGTAAGTGTCTTCCTACTTACAGCGGTGCAAGCTATTAAAATACTAATACTCAATACACCCCCAACATGTTTTGCCAGTTCACTGGAATCCTTGGGGATTGTTAAAAAATTAAGTTGATAAAAGTTAAGTTTTATCAACTCAGTTCAAGACAAGCAGGGTATTATTCGCCACCTGGCAACCATCATCACATTAGTAGTTGCTAATACCCCTGCTTTGTAAGGGTCAATAATTGGCTGACTGGATGAGCAGGTGGAAGAAGAGGAGGCGGCTACAGGAGGCAAAGAATTCTGTGATCCTTAGCGGCGGAAGGACGTGCGCCAAAGAACTCTCTGCCTGGGGCCCAGCCGCCACTACATTTACCCAGTGTGCAGTTAGGGAGATATAGCGTCCCTGGCCGTGCTTACTGGTCCACGTATCTGTGGTTAGATGGACCTTGCCACAGATGGCGTTGCGCAGTGCACACTTGATTACTTGGTTGTGCAGGGAAGGCACGGCTCTCATGGAGAAGTAGTGGCAGCTGGGAACAACATACTGTGGGACAGCCATCGCCATCAGCTGTTTGAAGCTGTCTGTGTCCACCAGCCTGAATAACAGCATTTCAAAGGCCAGTAGTTTAGAAATGCTGGCATTTAGGCCCAGGGCTCGAGGGTGGGTAGGTGGGAATTTACACTTTCTCTCCAAGGTTTGTGAGATGGAGAGCTGAACGCTGCCGTGTTACATGGTGGAGATGCTTGGTGACGGAGTTGGTGGTGTTGGTTGCACATCCTATGTTTGGTGTGCCTCTGTAGGTACAGTACAGTATGTATAATGCTACCTCCCATACATAGTTACATGGTTTGTAAGGCTGAAAAAAAACATCTGTCCATCCAGTTCAGCCTGTTATCTTGCAAGTTGATCCAGAGTAAGGCAAATAAACCGCTGTGAGGTAGAAGCCAATTTTCCTCACTTCAGGGGGGAAAAAAATCCTTCCAGACTCCAATCAGACAATCACAATAACTCCCTGGATTAACGAACCATCTATAGTAACTATAACATGTAATATTATTACACTCCAGAAATATGTCAAGGCCCCTCCTGAACTCTTTTAGTGAATTCACCATTACCACCTCCTCAGGCAGAGTTCTATAGTCTCACTGCTCTTACAGTGAAGAATCATCTTCTATGTTAGTGTTAGTTATCTGTGTACTGACCACTGATATATTTATTCATAGTAATTAGATCGCCCCTCAGTTGTCTTTTTTTCTATAGTGAATACCCCTAATTTTCATAATCTTTAAGGGTACTGTAGTCCACCCATTCCAGAACCCTCTCCAGCTCTTCTATGTCTGCTTTGTTCACAGGAGCCCAGAACTGTACACAGTACTCCATGTGTGGTCTAACTAGTGATTTGTAAAGTGACAGGACTATGTTCTCATCATGGGCATCTATGCCCCTTTTGATACAACCCATTATCTTATTGGCCTTGACAGCAGCTGCCTGCTTAGTTTGCTGTCCACTAAAATTCCTAAGTCGTTTTCCATGCCAGTGTTATTCAGTGTTTTAACATTTAGTATGTACTGGTGACATGTATTTTTCCTTTCCGTGTGCATAACCTTATATTTGTCAGAATTAAACCTCATCTGCCACTACTCTGCCCAAGCCTCAAATGTAGCTAAATCACTCTGTAGCAGTATACTGTCCACTTCCGTTTTAATTACTTTAGACAGTTTAGTGTCATCTACAAAAAATTATATTTTACTGTGCAAGCCTTCTACAAGATCACTAATAAATATATTGAAGAGAATTGGGCCAAATAATGACCACTGTGGTACCCCACTACTGACAGTGATCCAACCTGAGTGTGTACCGTTAATAACCACCCCCTGTTTTCTATCACTGAGCCAGTTACTTGCCCACATACAGACATTTTCTCTCAGTCCAAGCATTCTCATTTTATATACTAACCTTTTATATGATATAATATCAAATGCTTTGACGAAGTCAAGATATACAACATCCATTGATTTGCCGCAGTCAAGTCTATAATTTACCTCCTCATAGAAACTAAATAAATTAGTTTGAAATGACCGATCCCTCATGAAGCCATACTGTTATGACGTTATATGCGTATTTTCACTGAGGTACTACAAGATAGCATCTCTTAGAAAACCCTAAAACAGTTTATCCATGACATATGTCAAACTTACCAGCCTATAGTTTTTGGGCTCTATATAAATGTCAGAAATAAGGATCTGGCTTTGACATTGCTTAATTCTCTTAGGATACAGGGGGTGTATGCCCTCTGGTCCCCGCAATTTGTCTATTTTCATTTTTTAAGACAGCTCCACTTCTTCCTGGGTCAGACAGGTCACTTATAATGGAGAAAAAAATATTTAATAGATTTTCTTCTCATTGCTGTCTGCAACTCTCCCCTTATCACTCTGTAAGGGGCCGACACCTTCAGATTTATACTTTTTACCATTTACATAATTGAAGAACAATTTAAGGTTAGTTTTCCTCTCTTTGGCAATGAATCTCTCTGTCTGTAGTGTGGCTGCTTTTATTTGTCTTTTACGTATTCTATTTTTTTCCTTATAGTTTTTCAATGCTTCCTCGCTTCCCTCCTGTTTTAGTGATGTCTGCTTTCTTTACAATTCTATTTATCCACAATGTTTTTTTTTTTTTCATGTTCCTTACTAGAGACGAGTGAACAACTGGATGTTCGGGTTCAAGAAGTTCGGCCGAACTTCCCGAAAATGTTCGGGTTCGGGATCCGAACTTGACCCGAACTTTATCACGAACCCGAACCCCATTGAAGTCAATGGGGACCCAAACTTTTAGGCACTAAAAAGGCTGTAAAATAGTCCAGGAACGGGCTAGAGGGCTGCCAAAGGCAGCAAAATGTAGGTAAATCCCATGCAAACAAATGTGGATAGGGAAATGAATTAAAATAAAATAAAATAAATAAAATTTATCCAATATCAATTGGAGAGAGGTCCCACTGCAAGGAATCATGCGTCATATCAACCACCACCGGAGAAGGCCACTCTAAGTTATTTCGGCCCACCACCCAGACAGAGGAGAGAGGTCCCACAGCAAGGAATCATGCGTCATATCAACCACCACCGGAGAAGGCCACTCTCAGTTATTTCGGCCCAGCACCCAAACAGAGGAGAAAAGTCCCACAGCAAGGAATCATGCGTCATATCAACCACCACAGGAGAAGGCCACTCTCAGTTATATCGGCCCAGCACCCAGACAGAAGAGAGAGGTTCCACAGCAAGGAATCATGCGTCATATCAACCACCACCGGAGAAGGCCACTCTCAGTTATTTCGGCCCAGCACCCAGACAGAGGAGAGAGGTCCCACAGAAAGGAATCATGCCTCATATCAACCACCACCGAAGAAGGCCACTCTCAGTTATTTCGGCCCCACCACCCAGACAGAGGAGAGGTTCATTCAACTTTGGGTTGCACCGCAAGATCATGGTAAAGTTAAAAAAATGAGGATTCAATAAAGAAGTGCCCCGGAGTACAAGAATACATGGTTGAGGGGGAGGCAGTTATAAATGTCTATTCTGCACAAGGGAGGCACAGGTCCTGTGGGATCCATGCCTGGTTCATTTTTATGAATGTCAGCTTGTCCACGTTGGCTGTGGACAGGTGGCTGCGTTTGTCAGTAATGACGCCCCCTGCCGTGCTGAATACATGTTCAGACAAAACGCTGGCCGCCGGGCAGGCCAGCACCTCCAAGGCATAAAATGCTAACTCTGGCCACGTGGACAATTTGGAGACCCAGAAGTTGAATGGGGCCGAACCATCAGTCAGTACGTGGAGGGGTGTGCAGACGTACTGTTCAACCATGTTAGTGAAATGCTGCCTCCTGCTAACACATTCCGTATCAGGTGGTGGTGCAGCAGCTGTGGCGTGGAGACAAAACTTTTCCACATTTCTGCCATGCTAACCCTGCCCTCAGAGGAGCTGGCCGTGACATAGCTGCGTTGGCGGCCTCTTGCTCCTCCTCTGCCTTCGCCTTGGGCTTCCACCTGTTCCCCTGTGACATTTGGGAATGCTCTCAGGAGCGCCTTTACCAGCGTGCGCTTGTACTCGCACATCTTCCTATCACGCTCCAGTGCAGGAAGTAAGGTTAGCACATTGTCTTTGTACCGGGGATCCGGCAGGGTGGCAACCCAGTAGTCCGCACACGTTAAAATGTGGGCAACTCTGCTGTCGTTGCGCAGGCACTGCAGCATGTAGTCGCTCATGTGTGCCAGGCTCCCCGAAGGTATGGACAAGCTGTCCTCTGTGGGAGGCGTATCGTCATCGTCCTCCGTATCCCCCCAGCCACGCACCAGTGATGGGCCTGAGCTGTGTCGGGTGCCACCCCGCTGTGAACCTGCTTCATCCTCATCCTCCTCCACCTCCTCCTCATCCTCCTCCTCCTCCAGTAGTGGGCCCTGGCTGGCCACATTTGTACCTGGCCTCTGCTGTTGCAAAAAACCTCCCTCTGAGCCACTTCTAACAGACTGGCCTGAAAGTGCTAAAAATGACCGCTCATCCTCCTCCTCCTCCTCCTCCTGGGCCACCTCCTCTTCCATCATCGCCATAAGCATTTTCTCAAGGAGACATAGAAGTGGTATTGTAACGCTGATAACGGTGTCATCGCCACTGGCCATGTTGGTGGAGTACTCGAAACAGCGCAACAGGGCATACAGGTCTCGCATGGAAGCCCAAGCATTGGTGGTGAATTGGTGCTGTTCCGCAGTGCGACTAACGCGTGCGTGCTGCAGCTGAAACTCCACTATGGCCTGCTGCTGCTCGCACAGTCTCTCCAGCATGTGCAAGGTGGAGTTCCACCTGGTGGGCACGTCGCATATGAGGCGGTGAGCGGGAAGGCCGAAGTTCCGCTGTAGCGCAGACAGGCGAGCAGCGGCAGGATGTGAACGCCGGAAGTGCGCACAGACGGCCCTCACTTTATGCAGCAGCTCTGACATGTCGGGGTAGTTGTGAATAAACTTCTGCACCACCAAATTCAGCGCATGCGCCAGGCAAGGGATGTGCGTCAAACCGGCTAGTCCCAGAGCTGCGACGAGATTTCGCCCATTATCGCACACCTCCAGGCCGGGCTTGAGGCCCACCGGCAGAAACCACTCGTCGGTCTGTTGTTCAATACCCCGCCACAACTCCTGCGCGGTGTGGGGCCTGTCCCCCAAACATATGAGTTTCAGAATGGCCTGCTGACGTTTACCCCGAGCTGTGCTGAAGTTGGTGGTGATTGTGTGTGGCTGACTGGATGAGCTGGTGGAAGCAGAGGAGGAGTAAGCCGAGTAGGAGGAGGAGGCTACAGGAGGCAAAGAATGATGCCCTGTGATCCTTGGCGGCGGAAGGACGTGCGCCAAGGAACTCTCCGCCTGCTGCCCAGCCGCCACTACATTTACCCAGTGTGCAGTTAGGGAGATATACCGTCTCTGGCCATGCTTACTGGTCCATGTATCTGTGGTTAGGTGGACCTTGCCACAGATGGCGTTGCGCAGTGCACACTTGATTTTATCGGATACTTGGTTGTGCAGGGAAGGCACGGCTGTCTTGGAGAAGTAGTGGCGGCTGGGAACAACATACTGTGGGACAGCCATGGACATCAGCTGTTTGAAGCTGTCTGTGTCCACCAGCCTGAATGACAGCATTTTAAAGGCCAGTAGTTTAGAAATGCTGGCATTCAGGCCCAGGGCTCGAGGGTGGCTAGGTGGGAATTTACGCTTTCTCTCCAAGGTTTGTGAGATGGAGATCTGAACGCTGCCGTGTGACATTGTGGAGAAGCTTGGTGACGCAGGTGGTGGTGTCGGTGGAACATCCTCTGTTTGGTGGGCGGCAGATGCCAACGTTCCTCCCGAGGCGGAGGAAGAGGCCGAGGCAGCAGAAAAAGAGGGAGCAGGGGGAGCCAGAGTGAATTTCTTGCTTTTAAGGTGTTTACTCCACTGCAGTTCATGCTTTGCATGTAGATGCCTGGTCATGCAGGTTGTGCTAAGGTTCAGAACGTTAATGCCTCGCTTCAGGATCTGATGGCACAGCGTGCAAACCACTCGGGTCTTGTCGTCAGCAAATTGTTTAAAGAAGTGCTATGCCAGGGAACTCCTTGAAGCTGCCTTTGGGGTGCTCGGTCCCTGGTGGCGGTGGCCAGTAGCAGGCGAACTCTCTTGGCGGCTGCTGGTCTGCTTTTGCCCCCTGCTCCCTCTTTTGCTACGCTGTTGGCTCGGTCTCACCTCTGCCTTTTCCTCTGAACTATGAAAGTCAGTGGCACGAACTTCATTTCATGTGGGGTCTAGGACCTCATCGTCCCCTGCATCGTCTTCCACACAGTCTTCCTCCCTGACCTCCTGTTCGGTCTGCACACTGCAGAAAGACGCAGCAGTTGGCACCTGTGTTTTGTCATCATCACAGACGTGCGGAGTCCAATGAGGTGGTATTCCCATGTCCTCATCATCAGGAAACATCAGTGGTTGTGCATCAGTGCATTCTATGTCGTCCACCACTGGGGAAGGGCTAGGTGGATTCCCTTTGGGAAACCCTGCCAGCAGAGTCTTCAAACAGCATAAGAAACTGCTGCATAACTTGAGGTTCTGACAGTTTCCCTGATATGCATGGGGATGATGTGACAGACTGATGGGCTTGGTTTTCAGGTGCCACCTGTACGCTTTCTGCAGAAGACTGGTTGGGAGATAATGTTGTGAACATGCTGGATCCACTGTCGGCCACCCAATTGACTAGCGCCAGTACCTGCTCAGGCCTTACATCCTTAAAACGGCATTGGGCCCCACCAAATATCGCTGTATATTCTGGCGGGTACTGGAACCTGAGGTAGTTGATTCACTAGGATGTGTGGCTGTGGCAGAATGGCCACGTCCTCTCTCAGCACCAGAGGGTACACTAACACCACCACGACCACGTCCGCGTCCCTAACTAGATGTTTTTCTCATTGTTACCGTTCACCAAGCACCACAATAAGGAAAAAAATATTTGGCCCAATGTATTGATTTCAAATTCAGGCCATTTTTTACAGGCACCTAACACTATCTGCCTATTTGTTTATGTAGCGTATTACACTAATCCAGGCACAGCAGTAACCACTGATTTAGGGGAATATCTCTTTTAGGGCTAGCATTTTGTCCCTGGATGAAAGGTATCCTTTTATGGACAGATTTACACTTGGCCTGCAACAGCTGGGACACCAGATTCAGGGTATTGCTATTTTGGCAAATTCATTTCACCCCAGAACAAAATATATGTTTTGGCGGACACTATGAAACCTTGCCTGCAACAGCTGGGACACCAGATTCAGGGTATTGCTATTTTGGCAAATTAATTTCACCCCAGACCAAAATATATGTTTTGGCGGACACTATGAAACCTGGCCTGCAACAGCTGGGACACCAGATTCAGGGTATTGCTATTTTGGCAAATTCATTTCACCCCAGAACAAAATATATGTTTTGGCGGACACTATGAAACCTTGCCTGCAACAGCTGGGACACCAGATTCAGGGTATTGCTATTTTGGCAAATTAATTTCACCCCAGAACAAAATATATGTTTTGGCGGACACTATGAAACCTGACCTGCAACAGCTGGGACACCAGATTCAGGGTATTGCTATTTTGGCAAATTAATTTCACCCCAGAATAAAATATATGTTTTGGCAGACACTATGAAACCTGGCCTGCAACAGCTGGGACACCAGCTTCAGGGTATTGCTATTTTGGCAAGTGAATTTCACCCCAGAACAAAATATATGTTTTGGCGGACACTATGAAACCTGGCCTGCAACAGCTGGGACACCAGATTCAGGGTATTGCTATTTTGGCAAATTAATTTCACCCCAGAATAAAATATATGTTTTGGCGGACATTATGAAACCTGGCCTGCAACAGCTGGGACACCAGATTCAGGGTATTGCTATTTTGACAAATTAATTTCACCCCAGAACAAAATATATGTTTTGGCGGACACTATGAAACTTTGCCTGCAACAGCTGGGACACCAGATTCAGGGTATTGCTATTTTGGCAATTGAATTTCATCATAGAAAATAATCTATCCTTTGCCAGACAGCAGACAGTATTATACTTGTCTAGCCAAAGCTGGAACACCAGATTTAGGGGATTGGTATTTGGGCAATAGTATTTAACCCCTTAATAAAATATAGAAATTGCTATCCTGAGTTTCTAGGGGTGACAATTAGCACAGCCAAGCCCCTGATGTAGGATATAGCAAAAAAAAAAAAACTAGTATTGATGGATTGATGGACTTGGTGGCAGCTTGTTCTGGTGCACCACAAGTCACAAAATGTCCGCCGATCAACCCAGAAAATAAGTGACAGAAAAACACTCTGTGCAGCCTAAAAACCCGTGAGCAAGTAACTTGCAGAAGTTCAATCATTCACAGCTGTAGATCGATCCGTTCATTCGGTGCTGTTGCTGACTTTACCCTGCCTAATCTCGCCCTGACAGAAGCTGCGTCCTCTCCCTACACTAATCACAGCAGTGTGATGTGCGGCGCTACGTGACTCTAGCTTAAATTGAGGCTGGGTCACATGCTGCACTTGGCCAATCACAGCCATGCCATTAGTAGGCATGGCTGTGATGGGCTCTTAGGGCAAGAAGTAAAACGCTAGCTGATTGGCTGCTGTGCAGCCCTTCAGAAAGCGGGAAGTAATCGATGAACAACGAACCCGAACTTTTTTGAAAATGTCCAGGTTCGGGTCCGTGTCCCGGACACCCCAAAATTTGGTACGAACCCGAACGATGCTCGAACTGTTCGCTCAACAGTATTCCTTACCCTTTTATTCCCATAAGGTATGTATCTCTCACAATTAGAGTTTTGGATGCCTTTTAAAAAATTCCATTTTGTGGCTGTATTTTTATTTTTGAGGACTTTGTCCCAGTTAACTACGCCAATGGCCTCTCTTAGTTTGCTAAATTTTGCTTTTTTGAAGTCTGGTATTTTTGTTCCTCCCTTAAGAAACACTCTTTTACGTGACAATTGGAAGGTTATTATTTTATGGTCACTATTTCCCAGGTGTCCCACACTGCCAGTATGTATAATGCTCCCCCGTCCTCCCTATAGTGCCAGTATATATAATGCCCAACCTTTAATACCAGTTTTTATAATTCTCCCCCATGTAGTGCCAGTATATATAATGCTCCTACGTCCCCATACTGCCAGTATATAATGCTCTCCCCCCTGTAATATATTTATATAATGCTCCTCCATCCCCTTTGAGTGTCAGTATATTTTTTGCCCTGCCCTGTAGTGCCAGTATATAATGCTCCTCCTGTAGTGTCAGTATATATTGTTCTGCACCCTGTAGTGCCAGTACGTAATGCTCCTCCTCTTGTCAGCTTGTCAGCTGTAGTGCACTATATATAATGCTCCCATGCCCTGTAGTGCCAGTATATCAGGCCCCCACCCTCTAGTGCCAGTATATAATGCACCCCACTCTGTAGTGGTTGTACTATACTTTCTTTCTCTTATTTTCTTTTTATTCCTAGACTGCATTCTATTATGATGATGTCACAATAGTGATTATTGGGCAGCACGTTGACTCAGGCAGATGAGGGTTGTTTTCGCCTCACTGTTTATCTGCTCACCATCAACATTGCAGTGGTGAGCATTGTAATTACAGCTCCTCCATCCTATTCAATTCAATGGGGCGGCTCCCTCCTATTCTCATGAATAGATCAGAGCTCTCCCACAGAAGTGAATGGGATGAAGGAACTTTAATTATATTGCGCGCCACGGTAATATCAACGATGAGCAGTTAAACAGTGAGTTCAAATGAGTGTTGCATTCCCTTCATACAGCTGATCGGAGGAGAGACAGCAGTCAAGTTCCCACCCATCTGATATTGATGACCTATCCTAAGGACAAGTCATCAACATGGAATAAATAGGAAATCCCTTTAACCCCTAATCTGTACATAGGAGATAAGTGTTGATTGTGGCAAAACCCCTTTAACAGAATGAGATTTACCATCAATTATGAAGAAGCCCAATTTTGGCAAAAATTATAACAAAATGGCTGTTACAATAAAAGAAAATATTGTCCATAATAATTATAAAACTGTGGTCATGGCTTTAGAATTCTAATTTAGTAACATTTTGCACCTTTATGTAAATAATGTAATCATCTATATGCTCTAATTTGTCCACCAGTGCTCTTCACCACAGTCAATGTTAACAAAATTCTGGCAATCAACTGATATAATAGTTCATTTAATTATAGTTGCAAATTATATTTTGTCATGATTATTCCCTAAACACTGACAAGTATAAACCTTTGTTGCCTTTATTCCCTTCCCTTATCATTAGAAGGTGGTATTCCAGCTGTTGAGGTGGCAATCTTATCTAAAGAACTTAATGAGTAAACTATTTATTGAAAATCTTCCAGATGGGTTTTTTAAAATATTTCAATAACACATTAAAAATGCCTGGTTTACCAGGGCAGTGCTAATTTAAAAGGAAAATGACCGTCTATATATTTTATAAATATTTCTCATGCAATAAAAATATTAACACTTTTGCAATTTTTCAGGAATCACAAAGAAACAACAACACACATATAACTGCACAACACAGCTATTTTTTTTAAACACCAGCAAGCGAGCACATACAGTACAGTACATATTTGCAATCTATCATCCTGGAGACTGGTCTGGCAGTTTCAACTGTCCACTTACTCTTGATTAAAGTTACCATCTGCTCTTTCACACACTTTTTTGTCAGTGTTTTAAAATGCTTGTAAAAACAATGCACGCAAAGCATTTATCATGGCGTTTTTAAAAGCATTTTAGTAGCATTTTTTATCTTGTTATATTTTATGCATATATTATATAGTGATTTTAAAGTCCAATAGAAAAACCTATAGAATAAACAACCAACAGCATGGTGTACTTTTAAATGAAAAATGCCCCTGACACCAAGTCTAACCACAGACTGAAAGGAAAACAACCATAACTGTGTCAAACTTGCTGGACTCTTTCTGTGGCTCCCATGGCTTTCAAAGAAGAGAGCTATGGATACCTTTCAAAACAGTCTGCCTTCATATGCTCCCTTTCCTGGTGAAATAACGTAAGGGGACTCTTGATCTGGTGATAGATGGGGTCCCAAAAAGAAGATACCCTCATATCAGAAATTGGTGGCATATCATGAGAAGGGAATTTGACTTTAAACATTTATCAGCATATCACTGGTATGCCTAGCTCCCTCTTTTTTATTTATTTTTTTAGAAAGGAAACTGTTTCCACCCTTTGTTTTAGGCCACTTATTCTGAGATGTGTGGCACTGTCTTCATGTGCAAGGCTGGAAGTCACTCAAAATCCACAGCAGAATATCACTATTTGTAAATAAGATGTTTTAATGATAAATGCATGCAATTTCTTTTAGCAGATAGACAATAATATAATACTAAAATATAACCAGAATCTTTTATTTTTTGTTAAGGTTTACATACATTATATTAAATTAAAATATATTTTGTAATTGAAAGTAATTAGTATATGTGTACTATGTCTAGCATGAAACAATGTGCAAGGAGATGGACACCATTCTGATTTCCTCTATTAACTAATATGTGAGTGATGTATTTTGCAATATGGCTCTTCTCCTGAAGAAGCAATTATGCGAAAGGCGCGTAGGGGGGAAGGCGCCACTTCCACTTTTAGCCATTCCAGAGAGGTAATGTTCATCCATCTTAACACTGAGTTCACTGTTCCGCTATCATCCAGATCTAGTTAAGGTGTGGTTGCGTATAAGATTTAGCCGGCATTCGAGTACGCCTAATAAGGGTATGCTGTTTAGCACCTGGGAATGTGGTTCAAGGATGTTACTGCTGCTATAATCGTGTCAGGCAGGTTTATACCATTGGAAAGTAGGCTATATGTTGTCATCACAAAGCTTAAATTAAAAGGACTGCTGATCATTTAGTGAGCAATAGACAATCATTATTATACAGTAATGTAGTAAGTAGAGATGAGCGAACACCTGGATGTTCGGGTTCGAGAGGTTCGGCCGAACTTCCGGAAAATGTCCGGGTTCGTGATCCGAACTCAACCCGAACTTCCTCCCGAACCCGAACCCCATAGAAGTCAATGGGGACCCGAACTTTTGGGCACTAAAAAGGCTGTAAAAGACACCCAGAGGGATAATATACCGCAATAAACGCATTGCGATTACAACTTTGAGCTAACGATCACCATGGGAACGCCTCCTCCAGTAGAATGTACTGTCGGATCTGAGAATTAAGTTGAAATCGCAATGCGATTCTTATATATTTGCTTAATCGCATTGCGATTTCAACTTAGCATTGCTAAATAATTCCATCCATATCGTTAACTTACTGAGTCAGTAAGTTAACGAATATGGATGGAATTATTTAGCAATGCTAAGTTGAAATGGCAATGCGATTAGCTAGATATATAATAATCGCATTGCGATTTCAACTTAATTCTCACATCCGACAGTACATTCTACTGGAGGACGCGCTCCCATGGTGATCGGTAGCTCAAAGTTGTAATCGCAATGCGATTAGCTAAATACATAAGAATCGCATTGCGATTCCAACTTTTAGTACTCAACTTTTAAAATCGTACACCACTTTAAGTTCCAAAGTTGCAATCGCGTTCGAATAGAACTTAAAGCTGTCTATTAGTCAGTTTTAGTATTGGTGTGCTGTAATAGAAGTTACATTCGACGCGAATATAACTTAGAGCAATACAGTCAACTTTACACTGTTAGTTTTATTATCGCGATAATACAACTATTCAAGAATCGTGTACGTGCGTCTGTACGTGTGTGCGTTACCTCGGACACTATTCTATTTTGCCAGCCACAGCTGAAACCACTGATTTATGGTATTGCTATTTTGGCAATTGAATTTAACCCCAGAAAATAATCTATCCTTTGCCAGACAGCAGACAGTATTATACTTGTCTAACCAAAGCTGGAACACCAGATTTAGGGGATTGGTATTTGGGCAATTGTATTTAACCCCTTAATAAAATATAGAAATTTCTTTCCTGAGTTTCTAGGGGTGACAATTAGCACAGCCAAGCCCCTGATGTAGAGATATAGCAAAAAAAAAAAAACTAGTATTGATGGATTGATGGACTTGGTGGCAGCTTCTTCTGGCGCACCACAAGTCACAAAATGGCCGCCGATCAACCCAGAAAATAAGTGACAGAAAAACGCTTTGTGCAGCCTAAAAACCAGCGAGCAAGTAACTAGCAGAAGTTCAATGATTCTCAGCTGTAAATTGATCCGTTCATTAGGTGCTGTTGCTGACTTTAACCTGCCTAATCTCGCCCTGACAGAAGCTGCGTCCTCTCCCTACACTAATCAGAGCAGTGTGACGTGCGGCGCTATGTGACTCCAGCTTAAATAGAGGCTGGGTCACATGCTGCACTTGGCCAATCACAGCCATGCCATTAGTAGGCATGGCTGTGATGGGCTCTTAGGGCAAGAAGTAAAACGCTAGCTGATTGGCTGCTGTGCAGCCCTTCAGAAAGCGGGAAGTAATCGACGAACACCGAACCCGAACCCGAACTTTTTTGAAAATGTCCGGGTTCGGGTCCAGGTCCCGGACACCCCAAAATTCGGTACGAACCCGAACTATTCTCGAACTGTTCGCTCAACACTAGTAGTAAGTAGTTGGCGCCTTATTATTGTTACCCTACTATGTATTTAGATTTTTAAAGGGATTTAATGTTACTCATTGTTTTTTTGGTATTAAATTAGTATTTTAAGTACTCCCATAGGATATATACAGTATGTAACCACTTAGTGGATCATAAAGAGTATATGTATGGCAATATGTGCGATAATTTCTGTTCCCTGTTACCGAAACAGTATAACATCCCATTTCTTTAATGGTAGTCTTGTACACAGACCCATTTTCCATTTATTGGAGATATAGTAGAGCCAACTAACTCTTTAGCAGCATGGAACATTACCTATAAGGCTTCTTTCAGGTAGCAAAAACACTCACAACACTACATATTTTACCAAGACCAACTGGAGTTAGCGACACCTCCAGCTCTAGTACAACTGCAAAAAAAGGGGGTCAGTCAGCACATCCCAATTGTGCAAGTGCATGCTGCCATGGCTAGAAACACAGAGAAAAAAAGGACAATGCAGCAGCACTCTGCAGACACAAAGAAAGTACAATAATTCCATTATAATAGAAAACATTCTGATGCACCCCTGACTAGCCTGTCTGCCCCATAGGCTGATTTTAATCATAGTAATTATAAAGCTGTAGCCTGCTCTCATTGTATTCATTGGAAGCCATTTGGCACCAGGAGAAGTATAGAGTGGGCTCAGTATGCATGTGGAACCTGCAGTCCCTGAATTTTATGGAGGCCGTTATGGCACATTACAGGTGGTATTTAGTGTTAGGTTCCCGTTTGATAGAGATCGCCGTTTGTCTCTAGTTTGCAAAATAAGCGTAGCATTAGCATCAAAATGTTTTCTATGATTATTATGCATTATTGTACTTTATTTATGTCTGCAGAGTGCTGTTGCATTATCCTTTTTTTCTTTGTGTTTCTAGCCATGGCAGCGCGCACCTGCACATTGGGATGTGCTGACTCATCCTCTTTTTTTGCATGAGGAGGCCACAGAGTGGCACAATGACAGAGCGTGGAGGTGGCAGTAGCAGCATGAGGAGGCCACAGACTGGCAAGGTGACATATTGTGGAGGTGGCATCAGCATGAGGTGGCCACAGAGTGACACAATGACAGAGTGTGGAGGTGGCAGAAGCAGCATGAGGAGACCACAGAGTGGCCCAGAGACAGAGTTGTGAGTTTGCAACAGCATGAGGAGACCACAGAGTGGAGGGGTGACATAGTTAGAGGTGGAAGCAGAATGAAGGAGCCACAGACTCGCAAGGTGACATTGTGTGGAGGTGGCAGCAGCAGCATGAGGAGGCCACAGACTGGCAAGGTGACATAGTGTGGAGGTGGCAGCAGCAGCATGAAGAGACCACAGAATGGCCCAGAGAATGAGTTGTGAGTTGGCAGCAGCATGAGGAGATCACAGAGCGGGAAAAATTAGGTTAGATCCGAATATATTTGTGGCAAATTACTTTAAAAAACAGCTATTTCCTGGCTGCTGAGAGCCTTTATAGTGATGTAGAACACTGTGCCTTGCAGTAACATGCATAGGGAGTCTGCTTTGGTAGTGAAATGATACTGTGAGTCGCTCTTAGACTTCACTTATTTGGCAGTCACTGGGCCAAAAGGGACCAAATAACTCAAGTATGAACTCAGCCTTACAGGTCAATGTTATTGTCGAGAAAAACTGCACACACTTTTACACCGTTGTCAGCTGATTCCACATAGATGTAAACTGAACCTGTTCTATTAAACGCTTATAAAAGTAGAGTCCGCCCAGATAGAGCAAAGAAGGCGTTAGCGGTAAGTTTGTGCTGATGTCACTGATTATTTTGCCCTTTCTCTTATCCGTCAGAACAATAACTCACCAAAAAAACGGATCCTGTCTGTTGAGCATTTGCCTTCACTCGGTCAGCATTTGGTCAGTGATAAATAAAGAGACAGAAAATGAAGAAAACAGAGAATTGAAGGAGTTAGATATGGATATACCTTCTAAAGGTAAAATAGCAGTAGTATCAAATGAGAGTGAGGGGAGAAGAGTGGACAATATGCAAATATGAAAAAGGAGACAAAGAAACAGGAGATATGGAAAACAACAATATAATTCCAGAATGAATTATGGTCAATATGGGAAGGATCCGCATTATAATTACAACCAATATGAGTTACAACAGCAGGGGAGAAGTTTTCAAGGTCCATATGGAAGGAGCTTTCCTAATTATCAGAGATATAATTATAGAGACAATAGGAGATATCAATATAGTTACAGAGAAGAGAATCTTCAGGGACCATCATATCGAAGGCCCTATTATAGACAGAACCAAGGAGGGAGATATGAGGGGAAACAGGACGCCTCTAGAATACAAGAACAAAAAGTTGGAGAGCAGGACCCCATAAGACAGCAGAAGTTTTTTGAGACAATTGAAACCGAGAGGAATAGAAATAGGAATATTAGCATAGAGCAGCCTTCTAATATTGAAACAATTCAGATAGATGGGAATCAGCTAAATACGAGAGATGGACGAAATTTTCCTCACCAAGTAACAAAGGGAATACAGAGGAACAAATTAGAAAATGAGAAGAACCAGGAGAAGATCAGAACCCCCTCTAAAAAGAGGTTATATAGAGGAAAACGGGGAAAAAGGAAACAGCCTGAATGCAAAAAAGATCAGAGAGCAATAAGTGGTATTTTTAACCTTAGCTCAGTGGTCCTTTCAAAACAAGAAGAGGCAGTGTTAGGAAAAGGTTTAACGTTTGCCCCTAGTAAAGGATTAAATAAATTTGATGCCTTTTTAGATGTGCATAAATATATGAAAAAATTGAACTTGGCGAAGTACTATATGAATGAACAGAGAGCTCCAATGGTGAATGCAGGAATTGGGGATGGTATTATACATTCAACATTACGGGACAAATCTAGTTTTTTTCCAACTAACAAAAATAATGAATGTCTTGAAGCCTTTAAAAGAAGTGTGCTAAATGATCTGGAAAAAATTGATGGCAGGATGAGAAAGAAAAATATGAGTAAGGCTGAACTGGAGGCTCTAAAGGGATTGGAAACGAATGCCAGCATTGTTATAAAACCAGCTGATAAGGGGGGGGGGGGTCGTTATAATGGACAAAGAAAAATACATTATAGAGATGTCCAGATTACTTATGAGGGAACGTACAAGAAATGAAAAGTGACCCTATAAAACGATTACAGACGTCAACTTGAAGTTCTGTTGAAGGAGGGATTGAAAAATAAAGTTATTAATAAGAAGGAGTATGAATACCTCTATATGAAACATAAAAGCCTTATCAATCCACCTGAAAGGCCCATAATTTCGGGCATAGATTCTCTAACATGCAGACTCTCCAAAGATATTGACTTCTACCTACAGAAGTATGTTACAGCCATGCCATCTTCTTTGAAAGACTCAGGCACAGTAATAAAATTGATTGAGAACTTAAATTTCAATAATGCAGAAATATGGATGGCAACTATTGACGTTGCCTTGCTATATACCTGCATCCCTACGGAACTGGGCTTGAGAGCGGTGAAGGAGGCATTGGATAATGACCCCAAATGAAAGAGATACAGAAGGGTTTTGTTTTGGACTGCGTCAACTTCTGCCTCTCTCACAATTATTTTTCTTTTGATGGTGCTTTTTTTCTTCAATATACCATCTGGAAACGTTATATAGACGACTGCCTGGTTTTTTTGAGAGGTAAAAAGACTGGGTTAGAAAACTTCATTAGGGAGATAAATATAAACTTCTGTAGTTTAACTTTCACCAATAACATCAGCGCGATCTCTGTAGATTTCTTGGATCTAAAGATATATGTAGAAGACAATAAATATAAAACTGAAACACACTTCAAACATACTGATGTGAACGCGTATATAGGGATAGATAGCTGCCACTTTGCTCCTTGGCTTCAAAATATTCCAAAAGGGCAGTTTAAAAGAATCCGGAGGAATTGCACTGAAAAAAAAAATATCAAAAACAAAGAAAGATTTTTAGAGAAAGGTTATGATGAAGAAAAATTGGAGGAAAACAGGAATAAGGTGGGAGAGAATGAGAGAAATAGTAATGGTAGAAAGGGGGAGAAGAAAGACTTTAAGTTTGCATTTCTCACACTGTTTAATACACAATCGAGTCAAATAAAGAATATCATAAAGAAAAATTGGAAAATCCTGAGAAATGACCCTGTTATAGGGGGTGAGATCCCCAAAAATCCTCAGTTCATCTTCAAGAAGGCAATGAACCTTAGAAATAAATTAGTCCATAGTGCAGGACCTAGTTCAGAAAAATCTCACCAATCGAAAAATCAAAGTAGGGGTAAATTTATATGGTGCGGTTTTTGCCTACCATGTAAAAATAGGACATACAAATCGTTTGAGAACTATTGAAGCTGTCACTTCTAATAAGAAGAATCTATCACTTAAAATCAAGGGGAATATATCCTGCAACAACAGTGGGGTTATTTACGTACTGGAGTGCCCTTGTGGCCTCCAGTACGTGGGAAGAACAACCCGGCCGCAATCGGAAGATACGGATACAAGAACACATCCGAAATATTAGGAAGGGTCTGGAAACGCATAGCATTTCTCTACACTTCAAACAAGTACATGAAAAAAATCAAGAGGTTTAGGACTAAAAAAACCTTACACAAGGCATTCAGGAGAGCAAAGAATTCAAACCGGACTGACTTACTGAGACAAAAAGAAATAGATAAGTCATCTATCATTAGGTGCATTGGCACTTTTGATAATCGGAATCAGGATATTTACTGAATCCTAAATAGGTATTGGCACGTCCTGAAGGCAGATAATGAACTTAATCAAATCCTGTCAAGAAAACCACAAATAACTTACCGCAGAGGAAAAAACTTGAATGACCGCTTGGTGCATAGTTACCACAACACTGAAATAAAGAATGTTTGACTGTAGGTGGATCTGATAGTCGGACTTTGCATGTGAATACGCAATTAGCAAAATATACTAAAATAGATCAAGGATATACGAGCAGAGAGTAGGGGAGTGCACACCCATATGTGACTGCATTAGTACGAGTAGGTTCAGATCCATAAACTACTGATCAAACAAACTCTTAAAGTTAGCTCACGTTTGAATAACTATTTAAAGTGTAATAAATAAAAGTTGAGTTTTATATCAGGGGCAAGAGAGGCATATATGGCTTGTTAAGGGCTTGGTTTGAACATCCATACACATGACAGCTTCCCCAGCTGTCATATATAGAGATATAGTAGAGCTGAGTGTGCTGGGGCAGCTGTCATGTGTATGGATGTAGCAGCGCTGAGTGTGCTGGGGCAGTTATAATATATAGAGATATAGTAGAGCTGATTGTGCCGGGGAAGCTGTCATATATAGAGATATAGTAGATCTGAGTGTGCTGGGGCAGCTGTCATGTGTATAGATGTAGCAGGGCTGAGTTTGCTGGGGCAGCTATAATATATAGAGATATAGCAGAGCTGAGTGTGCTGGGGCAGCTGTCATGTGTATGGATGTAGCAGTGCTGAGTGTGCTGGGGCAGCTGTCATATATAGAGATATAGTAGAGCTGAGTGTGCTGGGGTAGCTGTCATGTGTATGGATGTACACTGACTATAACAGCTTACAGTAGAAGTCTCATATCTTTTTAATAAGTAGCGATGCAGCTCTTATGGCTGTGTGGTTGAGTGCCTTGCACTGACTCCATATATGGACATAGCTATATATGGAGTCAGATCAGAGACTCCTAAGCTGAACTAGAGTCCCGACACCCTCGCTTTTTCTAAACAGGGGGTGCGTGGGGTTCTCCCATTGACTTCCACCCAAGCATTGCGAAGTGTTCTACTCAAGCACACAAGCACAATCTATTAGTGAATTAAAAATAAGGTGGCAAATCAGCTTGAGGTATAGAATTTAAACTTACACAGCATTAGTGGTTCAATGACAACGGGGACAAGCCGAGCATCTTGTCCCCGTTATCGTGCATGCCCCGTTGCTAGGAAACAAGTCCCCAAAACATCAGCAAATCTCGCGGCGCCACGCAAGCATGCAGCCAAGTCAATTGACATGGTCACATGATCAGAATTAACGTCTCGCGAGACCCAAGAGGCCGGGCCCCCATCCTTCGTCTGAGGGATGAGGGAGGCGCATAGGGGAGGAGTCGGAGCGTCAGTACGGAGAGGCATCACGTGTAGAGATGAGCGAACACCTGGAAGTTCAGGTTCGGGAAGTTCGACCGGAGAAGGCCACTCTCAGTTATTTCGGCCCAGCACCCAGACAGAGGAGAGAGGTCCCACAGCAAGGAATCATGCGTAATATCAAAAACCACCGGAGAAGGCCACTTTCAGTTATTTCGGCCCAGCACCCAGACAGAGGAGAGAGGTCCCACAGCAAGGAATCATGCGTCATATCAACCACCACCGGAGAAGGCCACTTTCAGTTATTTAGGCCAGGCACCCAGACAGAGGAGAGAGGTCCCACAGCAAGGAATCATGCGTCATATCAACCACCACCGAAGAAGGCCACTCTCAGTTATTTCGGCCCCACCACCCAGACAGAGGAGAGGTTCATTCAACTTTGGGTTGCACCGCAAGATTATGGTAAAGTTAAAAAAATGAGGATTCAATAAAGAAGTGCCCTGGAGTACAAGAATACATGGTTGAGGGGGAGGCAGTTATAAATGTCTATTCTGCACAAGGGAGGCACAGGTCCTGTGGGATCCATGCCTGGTTCATTTTTATGAACGTCAGCTTGTCCACGTTGGCTGTGGACAGGCGGCTGCGTTTGTCAGTAATGACGCCCCCTGCCGTGCTGAATACACGTTCAGACAAAATGCTGGCCACTGGGCAGGCCAGCACCTCCGAGGCATAAAATGCTAACTCTGGCCACGTGGACAATTTGGAGACCCAGAAGTTGAATGGGGCCGAACCATCAGTCAGTACGTGGAGGGGTGTGCAGACGTACTGTTCAACCATGTTGAACCTGGCCTCTGCTGTTGCAAAAAACCTCCCTCTGAGCCACTTCTAACAGACTGGCCTGAAAGTGCTAAAAATGACCCCTCATCCTCCTCCTCCTCCTCCTCCTGGGCCACCTCCTCTTCCATCATCGCATTAAGCATTTTCTCAAGGAGACATAGAAGTGGTATTGCAACGCTGATAACGGTGTCATCGCCACTGGCCATGTTGGTGGAGTACTCGAAACAGCGCAACAGGGCACACAGGTCTCGCATGGAGGCCCAATCATTGGTGGTGAAGTGGTGCTGTTGCGACGCAGTGCGACTGACGCATGCGTGCTGCAGCTGAAACTCCACTATGGCCTGCTGCTGCTCGCACAGTCTCTCCAGCATGTGCAAGGTGGAGTTCCACCTGGTGGGCACTTCGCATATGAGGCGGTGAGCGGGAAGGCCGAAGTTCCGCTGTAGCGCAGACAGGAGAGCAGCGGCAGGATGTGAACACCGGAAGCGCGCACAGACGGCCCTCACTTTATGCAGCAGCTCTGACATGTCGGGGTAGTTGTGACTGAACTTCTGCACCACCAGATTCAGCACTGCACCAGGCAAGGGATGTGCGTCAAACCGGCTAGTCCCAGAGCTGCGACGAGATTTCGCCCATTATCGCACACCACCAGGCCGGGCTTGAGGCCCACCGGCAGAAACCACACGTCAGTCTGTTGTTCAATACCCCGCCACAACTCCTGCGCGGTGTGGGGCCTGTCCCCCAAACATATGAGTTTCAGAATGGCCTGCTGACGTTTACCCGGGCTGTGCTGAAGTTGGTGGTGAAGGTGTGTGGCTGACTGGATGAGCTGGTGGAAGCCGAGTAGGAGGAGGAGGCTACAGGAGGCAAAGAATGATGCCCTGCGATCCTTGGCGGCGGAAGGATGTGCGCCAAGGAACTCTCCGCCTGCGGCCCAGCCGCCACTACGTTTACCCAGTGTGCAGTTAGGGAGATATAGCATCCCTGGCCGTGCTTGCTGGTCCACGTATCTGTGGTTAGGTGGACCTTGCCACAGATGGCGTTGCGCAGTGCACACTTGATTTTATTGGATACTTGGTTGTGCAGGTAAGGCACGGCTGTCTTGGAGAAGTAGTGGCGGCTGGGAACACCATACTGTGGGACAGCCATGGACATCAGCTGTTTGAAGCTGTCTGTGTCCACCAGCCTGAATGACAGCATTTCAAAGGCCAGTAGTTTAGAAATGCTGGCATTGAGGCCCAGGGCTCGAGGTTGGCTAGGTG